>JANIJG010028262.1:0-161011 GCA_024611175.1 Megaceryle torquata | reverse complement strand
TTAATTAATTAAATAATTGAAGCTACAGTAGTACGACAGATAGTAGGGGGAAAAAAGAGAAAAAAAAAAAGAGAGAGTGGGGTGGAGGGGGGGGGGGGGGGGGGGGGTTAATTTCAGTCCAGTATTTTAAAATGTCTGCCTATAACATGAAGCTGGAGTGTATTGCTGGGCAGAGAAAGAATGGAAACTTTTTTTCTTCCTGTAAGACTTTTTATAGGTAAAACTCTGTCACCCTGGCAAACCTTTTTAAGTTGAGAAGTACAGGAGATAGAAGCAAATGACCATCACAAATGCTGATGTTGCTTTTTTTTCTCTGTGATGATTATGATCATTATGATTTAGATTATTATGATCCTAATATAATTTTAAAAGGGTTTCTTTATCGTGTGAAAGGTAACTCCCTAATTAAAAAGGAAAAAAGAAAAAAAGACAAGCAAAGTATTCATTGTACCTTCTCTGCAGCTATTGGACTACTTAAGCTCTTTACAAGTAGCTTGTGGTGGTGAGACCACAAGCAGAGCCCAATCAGAACCCAGTTTCAACTACTTTTCTGATGGGATTTTTACATACAGCTATTAATCTTTTCCTATTAATCTTTCATATAATTTTAAAGTTTACATGTAAGGGCAACTAAATTGGCATTCTCTCCAGATTAAGCGGTCCCTAGTTTCCAGTGAGCACTTAATTGTTTTTATTTAAGCCTGATGTGGGTACTTGCCCATTAGCTCTAGGAATACACAGCCCTTGTGGAGAATAAAGCATGGGAAAGGCAAATGTTGAAGTTTGCACGATCATTACTGGAACAGCAGTGATGTCGTTTCTAGAAACCTGGTGGGTGCAGCGCTACCTTTGGTTTAAACTGACCTAGCATTAAATATGTACCATGCCATCTCCTGCATTGCCAGTAGTGTTCGTGGTCAGTTGCATCAAAGAACTGATCCAGATGGAAGTAATCTATCCCCAACATTTCATAAGGCATTGGTGTGGAGAAGGAAGTGAAGAGCAAAGTTTGCACGTGTTCTGGTTCTTCTGTCTAATTAATTTTATTCTACAATAGCAAGTACTAGAAGCATTTCAAGGTTTATCAGAGAACTGAATCAGCCTTATTCAAGGAAGAGTTTGTAGGGTTGGTCTGAGAAGGTGAGGATAGTAGATGGGGTAGGATTGCTTTTTGGTAGGGTGGCAGTAAAGTCACGGTGCTACTTTGTAGCTGTTTAGTGGTATTTACATACTGGATTTAATAGCACATGTCTGAGTAACATAATATACCATAACAGGGAAGGAAGAATTGAACAGCTTTATTAATTGGTTTAGATTATTGCTTCAGAGCATGTTGAAACACTGGTTACCTGTGCTGTGAGTATTTCTTCTGCTAAGTGATACATTTACAGCTCCTATCTCTTAATTCAACACTTTGTATTCAGCATAAGAAGTCTGTCATTGGAAATAAATTCTTAATACTTTTTAATTTTTATTTTGTTGTTGGAAAATACGTGAATAACTTGAAAGGCTAAGGTTCTTTTCCTAAGACCAGGAATTAAAATGAAATTGATGACTAATTGATTGCCATTTAAAAATTTTTTTTTTTTAAGGTAGTTTCCTGGCACCTGTGACCCTTGCTGTGGTGGTATCCCTACTAAGCATTGTGCAAGTACCTAGAAAAACACTGTTCCCTTGAAGAGAAATAATTTAACTTCCCAAGGATTAAATCTTATGCTTTCTAGAAATAGAAGAGTTTCCATTTTGGGGGAATGTTGAAATAATAGACATCTTATGTTTTCTTCATTTAGAAAAAAATAAATAAATCTCCCATCAGTAGGTCTGCTGATTGCATGTGTTTGGAAAATTCCTCAGAAAACTTCCTAAGTTGTCCCTCAGAATATAGCACACATGGTTCCTTACTATATTGTTTATACTTGAATTTCATTTATAAAGAGTAGTTTGTGATCATTGGCAGTTCTGGCTGCACAAAGCTATGCAAAGAGTTTACTCACATTTCTTTTAAATATAGCTCTGTTGCCCACTAGTTTTTTGGGTTTTGTTTTTTTCTGATGAGTAGCCCAAGACATTCTTTGAAAATCTGTTTTTTTGTGTACCATGTTTCTTGAAATAAGAGTTTTAATGCTGCTTCTGTAGTATATCTCCAGCTGGTGGAACATTCTATTTTGCCTTTCTGATTCTCTCATGTTTTTTCATTCAGTTCCCCCTTGCCATTCCCCAGTCTTTCTAGATACTTTCAGAATAAATTTTAAACTACTCCCATACTACGCTTGTAGTTCCTATTCTAAAGTGTGATACAGACCAATCGTATGAAATTTATTTATTTATTATCTTCCTGTTTGCTATTTTACATTTATTTATAACTTTGGGGGAATAAATGTTCTGTTTGCTACTGTTGCCTTTCCTGTGAAACTGGTAACGTCAGAGTTTTGACTACTACAGAAATGTGCACGTTCCCAAGCACATACCAAGACAGTTCAGACTTGCTAATGGACTCTGATCTTGTCCATTTTTGCTGGCACTCCAACATGTTTCTTATAGTGGAAATAAGAATCACAACCTTTAAAAATTTCTTTCCTTTTCTGGAAGGCTGCACATGAGAAATGTTGGTATTGTTGGGGCCTGGTTTGCAGGCTGCATTATTTTTGTGAAAGAGGTTCGAGAATTAGTGAGGTAGTGAGAGCTGTTCTAATAGCAGATGCTGTTCTGAAGAGTTATCTGGTAAGGGGATATTTTTGTTAGTGATATTTTGAGGACAGTTCTGAGAGTTGAAATGGACTTCAGAAATCAGATAAAGTGTATGCCTTCAGTCCTGCCAGCCATGGACTGCAGTGGATGAGGTAACCACCATGTAAGATGCTGCATCTTTATAGATTCTCCATTGGAAAAGGTCACGTTTGGGCTGGTAAATATCTATGTATGTTACTTTTTAACACGCATATTTAAGTTGAAGATCACAAAAACTTAAAATACCATCCTCCAGGGAAATCCTGGAAAAGAGCCA
The DNA here is from genome assembly GCA_024611175.1 of Megaceryle torquata. NCBI lineage: Eukaryota > Metazoa > Chordata > Aves > Coraciiformes > Cerylidae > Megaceryle > Megaceryle torquata. The sequence continues at coordinate 158,007 of JANIJG010028262.1, read as the reverse complement.
TAATTATAATCAGGAGTTTAGGATACAAAAAGCTTGTTGGAGAGCCAAAGAAAGGCAAGTTCCTTTCTCCTTTGTGAATTAATGCGATCTTACAGATTTAGTAATGGTACCTATGAGGTAGGAAATTAGTTCAAGGCTGAGAACCTCAGGAGAAAGTATTTAAAGGAGTTCTAGGTCCTATTCTTTCATATAATTGTTTTTCTACATGGGAAGAGAGATTGGGTTGTTTCAATAATGAAAAATACCTGGCAGGTTACAGGAATGTGCTTGGCACTGTAAAATGAAACATGCTAGCACTACTGGAAATCAGAAAAAGCTACTTTTAATGTCTACTTATTCTGTGATAAAGCAGCTGAAACAATGACATTATGGCATAATGCCATGCCAATGCTCCTTTTGGTTTTCTTGTCTGTGTTCTACTTCTGATCACGGTGAGAGTAACTAAAATTTTCATGTCTGCAATGTGCCTTTGAAACGGAATGATTGGAAGTTACCGTGTCTTTTTTTTAGCTCTCACTGGAGACTGTGTTATCAAAGGAACTTGTTTGAAACATAGTAAAACCCAAACAACACCAAAGACCACCAACTATTCCACTAATTGACTTGTTGTGCATTTTATATATGTATATGTGTGTATGTATGTATGTATGCAAACCCATACAAAATGCATACATATATTTATTTATTTATTTAATAGCCCAAACCAGTCCTTGCTAAACTACTTAAACTTTGCAGTTAGCATGACAGGTTAAACCGTTGCTTTCCAGTTTCATGTACATCTGAAGTGAAATAAATTATAGGAGGTTTTTTTCCTTCCTTATTTCAGAAAAAAAATATGTATTTGCAGCTGGATTATTTTTTATTATTGTTATTTTTTTGCACAGCTTTTTATTGCCCCTGGCTGTTGAAGTTAGACACATTTGAGCAGTTCATGAACGAGTAATTTCCATATCTACTGACTGGCAACCATGAGTCACTCACTGTTAGACTTACACTGGATAGACTTGTCTTGTCTTCTAGTATCAAATGCTTTCCCTCAAGTTCTTGCTTCTCTTTAGGAAATGGATGGCTTTTGCATAGGAAATCCTCCACGTATTATTACTTAATTGGGTCAAACCCCAGCTATTTTATGTAATTGTGTGCAATTTGTAGGTTTTGTCACTTAGTGTGACAAATACACTCACAAAGTGTATTTAAACCTTGTCAAAGCAGTACTAAAATAGTGGTAAGTGCTTTGCTTGAAATGTGGTGCTATTTATCTGTTTACATATCTGAAATAGTAGCCTAGCAAGCATAATCAAAGTGCTGTGCCATTGAAAAATAGCTAAACTGTTACATGTATTTGCATTATTTTTTTCAACCAGAAATCAAAGGTAAAAGACTGAGTGGAAGGACTCAAGTAGCATCTGAAATTTGGCTGGCTTGCTGAGGCCTTTTATAAATATGTAGAGACTCTTAACTGCAGTCTGTCCTGCTCACTGTCTAGACCGAGGTGGGCAGTATCTTAGCGAACCCCTTAGTTTTGTGTGATGCTCAAGCTCATCAATTCTGCTGGATTTACCCACTTCTTTAAAACTTGTGGCCTGTGAAGTTGTTGTGTTCAAAGCCCAACATCCTGAAAAAGGTGATGTTCAGAGAAGTCTTCATTTGCTTAGGAGAGAAATGCAACCTCTTTCCTTCCTGGAATTGGGTCGGTTGGTTCTTTATTCACCCCCCCAGCTTGTCTCCACTTGACCTTTTAAGTTTTGGAGAACTGAAGTCCCTCCATTTGTCATTCCTATCAGTAATTTCCTTTATTAAAATTACTGCTAATGCTAATAACAGTTGGTATACCCAGGCACTTCACTAAAGGTATCAATTCTCAATACTTGTGGAAGTTTTCACATTGCACATATATGCATGTTTTTGTGTGAGGAATATGCTATCAGGACATCAGTGTTATTGCAGGATGTGCCCTTGAGTGTCAGGGTCTGGCTTGATACTGAGTCTCTGTATGGTCCCAAGTAATTAATTCATTGCTCTAGCTTTTTATGGCTATAAATTAAGAATATTTTTACCATAGAGGTATTGTTTGCAAATGTGTCTGCAGGAAGCCCAACTACATCCATCTGTCTTTTTATTGTCCCTAGTATTCAGTGTATTATTGTTGTCCTTACTTTGCAATATCCCCGTGTCATCACAGTTCCAATAACATTAGTGCTATAGTAATTATTATTCAAGCTTTCTGGTGGTGATAAAATTCATCATGAGTAGCTAGGAGTATAGGACAGTGAGAGAATTAATAAGATAATTAAATTACAAAAAGTGTTTGGAAAGAAGCTATCTATCACTTTGGCCCAGTCTTTGTCTGTCTTCCTTTACGTCCATCCCCTGTATGTCTGCTTAGTGTTTAAAATGGCAGCTGACATCCTTTTTTTTGTTGTTGTTGTTATTGTTTTTATCAACTTGCTGTTTAATTCTGAATGCTAATTTGTGTTGAAACATACATAAAACTTAAGTGCTGTTTTGATAAAACACCTTTTGATGATTTTGAAGTGTTTATGCAAACCTTGTGCATAATTGCTGTAAAACTGTAGAGTGTGGGAACGGGATCTTAGGTTCCTTACATAAAAATGCTTATCTTCCTCCTTTACCTCTGTAGTGGTTTTTCTCTCAGAAGATCTTATATTCTTCTTCTATTTTTAAAATACATATATTAAAAAAATACGTAGACAGGGGAGAGGAAGGAATATATAAATTTATAATATATGTGATTATAATAAATATTTTATATGTATATATTCCTCACCCTCACTATCTATATTTTCCAGTGTTGTAGTAATAGGACTGATCTATCTTGGGCAACAGATTGAAAGGCAGTAGCATCTTGTTTCACTTTGATAAAGGTGCAAGAAGGCTGTTGAGAACATGAAGGAACTTGGAGATATGAGAGCAATTGAACAGAGATTATGTTTATTCCTGCCACTTTCTGCAAAGTGGAGTGGGAAATCTAGCTAACTGAATTTTTTTTTTTTCTCCTGAATCTTTTCTCTGTGTATTTTTCCATTTTCAATATTTCTATTATCTTCTTTTCTGGATATATTCTTGTTGGAACATAGTCAGAAAGATTGCATAGGTGACATATTTGTGTTTTCTTTGAAATACTTGCATTTCTTTTACATGTATTGTGTGGGGAGCTTTGGAGGAGGTTTTGCAGTGGTAGAAATCTCTTCTTACAAAACATAGCATTTCCTGTGGATTTTAATACGAATCAGCAATCACTTGTATTATACTGAAGTTTGTTTTGATCATTCATTCTGAGCAAAGGTTATCTGTAATTCTGAGAAGGCTTTACAAATTTAGAGTAAAAGGGCATGAAGTCAGAAAGTAGGATGTGAAAATGATAGCATCTTATTCTGACACATTAAGTGGACCAAAAAGTGTCTCCAGAATAAAACAAAGCAGTCTTAAGATTTTGAGTCCTTCTGCATTTGAATGCCAGAGGTAAAATGAGGAGAAAATAACTTTTTGGAAGATCTAATTTTCTGATTTTTGATTCCTTCAAAAAACCAGGGATTAATTTTACAAAAGCTGAGTCCATCCTTGTCCTTTCATTGTCTGTGTTAAAAGTATCTCACAGTTTTATTCCCATGCTGAAGGACAAAAATACTACATCATGTGTATTGATCAAAACACTCTTGAGCACAAGCGTGTGATCACTTTCTGAAGATGTGGTTTTGTACACAGTTCACAAAATATCTTGTATGAGGATCTATGATTTTTGGAAACAAAGTCATAATGTCAGATTTTTTTGTATCCTGGTGTTGAATGAAGTGTTTCATGGGTAGAATCGTATTTCAGCTGCGCTCCCACTGACAACTTCAGAGCCAAGTTTTTTCAGCATCTCATCTGTCAGTAAACCTTCAACAGTATGTGCTCTTAAAAGTAACAAAAGATATATTCCTGGCAAAATATCTATAATTGCATACTATTCTTGTTACATTATCCTATGTGAACTGTGCTGAGACGACCGTAGCACTAAAATACTTTCCCTTAATCAAGTTAGTGCCTTTGGGAATATTGAATGTCTTATAGTTTGGCCCTCTTATTTTTTTGGTTAAGAAAGAAAAAAAAAAAAAAAAAAAAAAGCCAAACAAAAGAAGCTTATAAAGCCCTCCTGATTATCTGAGAATAATTTCGTCTGTTTTAATAGGATTTTAGGCATATTAACTTTGGTGATGCTGCCAACAAGGCCAGCTTTTGAAGATAAGTACCTAATAAAGAGTTTGCTGCTCTATAATGAAGCAATTAGATCTCGCTGTCCAATTTGATGACTTCAAAGTGTGTAAAGTGGGATTGGACCAAGTTTTTGAACTTCATTTCACTTAAAAAGATAGTATTTCAAGTGTAGATATATATTTGCCTTTTGGAGAATGTTCTTATCTAAAAAATGACCTTTTGGAGTATGATCATTTAGTATGAATTGTAATGTTTTATTTTTACTGTCTTCCTACTTTTATTAAAACAAGTTTTATTATTTAAATACTTCTGACTTCCCTCTGTGCTCTGTATTGTTAACCATAACACGCTACTTGTGCAGTTACTGTTGGTTTGAGTGAAAACAAAGCCTGCAATAGCTCTGGTGTTTTAGCAGGGCTTGTTTAAGGTTTAAAGTTATCTTTAAGACGAGTGTACTTCGTGTTTTTGATTGACCAAGCTGTTAAGAAAAAAATAAACAAACTAGAAAATTTCTGGCATAGTGCTTGATTTATACTTATAAATTAGGGATAGAGTCTGCATTTCATGTGTCTGCAGTAGTCAAGGTTTTTTTCTGCTGTGAGAAGTACCAGAACACCTTACTTTCTAGCGGGCTCGTAGTATTTATCTTAGTCCTTGAACTGCCTCGCAAACGTGCTTTCTGAGCCAAAAGCCAAGGCTGAACGACCAGAAATACCTGTCTAAGCTTACATTTGAACATAGCAGTGTTCATAACCTGTCGCGTCTGGTACAAACTTGTATTTTATCTTTGAAACTATCAGTGGCCAAAGCGGTTAGGGTTGCGTAAAAACTTTTCCACAGAATTCAGTTGGAGCAACTTATATCCCTGAGTTTTGAATTTTGAGGAGTGACTTTGGAGTGGTTAATGAATTAAACTTGCTGTCAGTCAGGGAGGTGCATTAGAGGGCTTGAGAAGTCACAAGATCACAGGACAGATGAGCTGTCAAAGTCAGCAGCGGACACATGAAATGTTGTCAGCAGTGTGCTTGGCACTCTCGTGGGAGTGTGTCACAGGGTTACCACCCTAACCTGGGTGGTAACCAGAGGTGTGCCCAACTCCTTCACCAGCAGAGATCAGAGCATGGTGTTTGAAGTTAAAGCTCTCTTCATTTCAATTTAATTTAATGCCTTGGTCACTGAGCTGCAGAGATGGCATATGTTTGCTTCTGGACAGGAAAGGACGGGCTACCCCTTCATCCAACCCAGAAAAATTGGGTAGAGGATATTTGTCAGGCTTCTTAGTTATTCATGAGGCATGTTAAATGAATTTGGCCTAAAGGCAAATTTATCTTTTAAGCGTGTGGTCAAGCTTAGAGGAGAATATTAAAGATGAACTTCTGAAGAGGGGAAATGAAGAGTCGAAAGCATGTCTATGAGAGAGGATCAGTGCAACTTTTGCATGTGAGAGCTATCCACAGTCTGTCCGATCCCAACAAAAAGGCAGAGAGTATTGAGGAATATGCTTATTTTAAAGGCTGGCTTTGCTCTGAAAATGTACTTGCCTTTTATTCCATTGTCATTTACCTTCTGCAATACTATTAAACCCTTCTCTCCTCGCTGATGTGAAAAACCAGCATAAAACTGAGGTGGTTTAGCAGAAAGAAACGATAAATCAAGTAGTAAAACATTTATATGTATCCTCTTCTGGTTTTCCTGCCTGTGCTTTCCAAGCCATGCTCTGATAAACAGGGTCTTGCTAACATGTTTGTGGGAGCATTTTTCTGAACATTTGTGGTCACTGGAACAACCCAAAGCATTGTTTCTAGTGACTTTTATGTGCCTACTTACGTGTGATTGCATAGTGCAGATGGCAAGGCAGTCTTAATATGAGAATTAGTAAAGAAAAATAGATGGTAAATTATTCACATACCCACGTTTTTTCTTTAAACTTGCAATTTTTGTTTGTGTGTTGTTTGTTTATCTTTGTTATGTTTGTTATTGTTTATTTGTTTGGTTTTGTTTAATTATTTTTTCCAAGCCATAGGGGAAAAGACCCCAAACCAAACCAAACAAGCAAAAAACAACCAAACAACCAAAAACCAAAAACAAAACAAAAAATAAACTTAGAAACTGAATGACCATTTTTATGTTTTCCAGGAGCGTTAGTGGTGATTATAAGTTTTAAATATGTGCATTTTTTGACTGGTGGAAGCTTGTGTCAAGGTTGCAGTTAAAAGAATGTATCGTTCTTTAGAAGTAATGGCATGCAATAAATTTAGATTTCTTAAACCAATGCTATAAAATTTACATACAGAATATTTGTTTTACTGGAGATGATGAGAAAGGATTTGAAATGTTAGCTGAGATTGAAATAATAGTTTTCAAGAATGAATATTGGAAATCAGGGCAAACTTCATCTCATTGCTATGCCATTTTAAAACAATATGGAAATAAAAATAGCAGTTACGTCATGTGCTTTTTAAGTATGTAAAAAAAAAACCTACTAAGTATCTGACAACATGACACTTAAGCAACAAAATCTGTCAAGTATTCATATAGCAGCAGGAATGTGAAATACAGGGATTGTTCCTACATCTCTTTTACTTTATTTAATACATATTAAGTATGTGCATGGAGATGTGAACATGAGATGGCACTCTAGAGATAACTAGTAAGCAAGATCATCTGAGGTTTCTGCCCTTGATGGAATCTAGGCAGGTTTCTCGTCTAGATGACGAGTATCTACAAACTCTGCAAATTCTGTTAATCCTTCAACCTTTGCTGTATTAGGTTCCACAGTTAGATAGTGACCTAAATTAGCAAGAAAATTTGACTACTCTGAAGACAAATGTCTAGTTCTCATAAATAGATATCAAGCAGAACTACCAGGTAGTTTAAAGCTGTACCAACTGTTAAGTGTTACTCAAGTACAGACATAAAACCATAATAAGGGACTGTTTGTTCAAAACCTTTGTTACAAAGAATTTGAGAATCTGAAAAACTTGTGATATTTAAGGACTGGAAATCCATTAATTTCAAATTTGACTAAACTTCTTGTCTTAGGTAATTTCAGTAGCATACTTCATAACATTCCTGTGGTATTTAATGTACAGCATTTTGTGGTGACAATATTTTAAGCAACTACGTGCTGTACAAGATGTAATATGGGAATGTAGTGTATGCTAATGGGTTGTGTGTGTGTCCTCGTCTTGTTCCAGGGGAGACCCTCATAGAGGTTTAGAGTGTTTGGCTTGGTTTCAGAGCAAAGAGTTCTGTCTACAAACCACCCAAACCAGGGACTTAAAGATTTGAGGATAATTATTTTCTTAAGTTTATCATTACTTCCTGATTGATATTAATGCAAGGTCAAAACTAGCTAAAAATATCCCACTAGTCCTTGAAAAGTATGGCACTTAATTTATTACCAAATGCAAAGTTTTTAGGAGGTGTATCATTCAAGAAGTGTTAGTGTATGTCAAAGAGCATATGAAATAGTTGCCAAAAGTATTCTTAGATAATGGTGGTTGTTTTTCTGTAACAATTTATTTACAAAACAAGTAACCGTACCTTTCCAAACTGTCTGAGCTTACTGTAATAATTACAGACTTCAGTGCAATTTTATTGTACTCTGCACCCTTGACAGCAGTACTGATTTTATGAATGTAAAACTTAGTTATGCCTTGACTCTTCTTTTTTTTTTTTTTTTTTTTTTAATATTTTCTGAAGCCCATTTTGTGTGGAGGCTGTGCAGTTTCCAGACTCTGGCTTGGTTGCTGACCTGAGATGTGCCAGTACTTGCTCTTTTCTATTTAATTATTTATTTAAACAAAAGGTCTAAAAATAATGTTGGGGGCAGCCTAGCAAGTGAAAAGTTGCAAAAATCACATATGAGATTAAACTTAATTTAAAACCCCCATGATAATTAAATTAAAGGAAAATATTATTTAGGGTACCCAAACAGAGCTCTGAGAACAGGAGAAGTTATTTGTTGTTACTCTCCCACAAAAAAATGTGCTCTTTTGGTTGGTTTGATCTCCAGCTACAAGTGCTAAGAAAGAACTACTGTGTTAAGGAAGTGAGGGCTTTTCCTAGTCCACCTGTTTGGGTGGTTGGGTTGTAGGGTACAGGCAGCTGTCGGTGTTCCTGCTGGATGGGTGCCTGTCTGCAGCCCAAGAAGCAAAGCCGACTGTGACTCTTGTTTACTCTCTGGTTACCTTCTTGGTGCTCAGCCAGCGTGCATTGAAATTACAGGGGCTACTTGTTGGCTTCATAAACTCTGAAGAATGGACTTCAGGTTTAGAAAAAATATTGTATGAAAGACATTAATGGACTTCTGTCCCCCGAGTGAGCCTCTGGTGTGTGTTCATCTTGATGTAATAGCATGGATCATAAACTCTCACTTGGTGAATCCATAACTTCTGTTACTTTACTGAGATGCCCACTCCTGACAGGAGACATGTCCCGGTTGTAAATTCCAACAATTTCCCTTCAGAAGACTTGTAGGCAATTCTGTTTTGTACTATAGAAATTATGTATTTTGTTATGATTGTAGTAGTAGGATGGTGGGAAACTTTTTTGTTTCTCTTTATCCATGGAGGAATGTAATACAGTGCATTGTCCAGGTGTTTTTGTTTAACACAAGTTGCTGTGAGTTAAAGTGAAGAGAGGAAGCTTTGGTGCTCAGATCTGTCATAAGTGATTATATTTGGAAATCACTTAATATTCCTCATTTACGCACACAAAACTTTTGAGTCTCCAGCACCAATCAACATTAGCTAGATCAGCAAAACAGAAGATCACAGTCTGTCTTGGAGTTCTGGGAAAAGCCTTGAATACCCTGAACTGAGGCTGTGGAGGACTTTGAAGACAATGGAACTTTGCTTTTAATATTCTGGTGATGCGTAGGGAGCAGGCGGTGCTTCTGAAGAGATGTGCTCCAAGAGCCATACTGGTTGGAGACTATTTCTGTGTGGATAGCATTGCTGCAAAGGGCAGAAGATGTGAACACCACAGGAATTGTACAGGGTTTTAGTCACCTTGGTAAGATAGAAAATAGTTATTATGGATACTGCAGTTAGCAAACTTGCTGTTGACGAGTTTCTGAGCATACTACACATGATAACAACCAAGTGTAGTTATGTACAGGCAGACAGAGGAGATTGTGAACTCTCTGAAACTTTTTCCTTTCAGCATCTTTTTTTGGGCCAAGTTTTGGCTAATGTATTTTTTATCTTTTGAGTAAATTTTGGTAAAGACATTTAGCAATTTTGTCAGTAAGTTACTGATAATGGTTATCTTCTTTGATAAGCCAAATATGCAGACTTCTTAAAACTCTTGATATGAGATGTATTTTCTGTATCTTGCTCCTCTCATGGTATTTTTTTGCCTGAAGTGAATAGACAAGAAATCCATGTTTTCCTTGCTGTTATTGTTCTTTAGATAATACTCTCCCTCTCTGCCTTGTCTTACACAAAATAATGTTCTCATTCATCCAGAGGCTACATTTCCTTGCTTAGCTGCAGATTCATGCCGGAAGTTTATCATCTAGATTATGTCTGCTGTGACCCCCAGTCTTTTTTTACAGGATTGTTGCCTTACCAAATACAGTTCCCCAAGGGTAACTCTCATGGTTCTTTTATTCTTAGGAGTTTTTTAACTTTGTTATTGCTGTATTAAAACCAGCTGTTGATGAGATAAACTATGCCTAGCAGAAACTATAGCTTACCAGAAAGTAACCTGGTTCGGTTTTTGCTTACCATTGCTCCAGGTTTCATGTTCTGTGCAGATGACCAGAAGTGATTTCATATTTTCTTTCAGATTCCTGATAATGGCGATGGACAGCATCCCATCAGGACCCCAAAATACCAAAGAAAAACTATGAGAGGAAGTGGGGCATGTGATGTCATTAGAGATAACACTTTGAATGAACTACTTTGCAGTTTGGGTTTGCGTGGACAGAATTACAGCTTTGAATTCTTTCTTTTATATAGTACATGTATGTGGGGGAGTAGTTGTTTTGTTTTTGCTAAGTAGCATTTTTCTAGAGAATTGTATTCATACCGCTTGTGTTCCTTTTTGAAGGTAAAATATAACTTTTTTTTTTTGGTCCATTATACAAAATGATGGTAAATGTGCAACTGTCTGGTACTTCAACTAATAATCAAAAGGCACAGTCTCGCAAAGACTCGGCTAAAATTAAATGAATAGCTCAGTTTCCTGTGGGTGGGGTTTTTTTATGTTTGTGTGCACTGCTTACCAATAAGGAATAGAGCAACTTTCCTCTTTTGAGGTATCTATGTTGCCAACTTTTATACTATTGAAGTAATTTTATTAAACAGGAGGAACAAAAAAGTTCATAAATTGTCAAAAGGAGTTTGTCTACAAAGTGTGCCAGCAGGGTTGGGTCTGGTTTTACCTTCTCTGTTTTATCAGGAGGTAAAAAAAAAACTTGTTGCTTTACTACTTCATTAGCCTTTTGCTTTCAAATGCTGAGCCTTAACAGTATAGTGCTTTCATGATTTTTTTTTTAACAGTTGCCTGTGAGTACAGTATTTGAACACACCTCTTAGAGATTATAAAGGTCAAGACCTTTACTTCTGTAGGGATGTTGTACTTGGCCTCATTTTAAGCATCTCGATCTTCCCATTTCTGAAGTGACTTGAGTAATCCATTTAGGACAGCGTGGGAAGCCTGTGGGGACTGGAGTAATAGTATCCTCCCACCAAAGCCATCTTCTGATGGGCAGGGAATACTCTGTTTTGTCTGTCATAGGTTCAGATGAATTTTACCTCTAATAAATACTGGTGGTGTCACTATGATCCTGTGCACTGCTAGTTTGAAAACTTTATTATTCTAATGATTGTATGCCTTTTCTTACACAAAGGAAAAGTGTATGCTCTCTGGCCCTTATCAAAGCCTGTGCTATTAAAAACACACAGGCAAATGAGTAGACTTGACCGTGTCCCACTTAAAGTTCCACTGGGTGTCTTGAATAGACAACTGGGAAGAACAAATTGTTTCCTGTCCTTTTCTTCTCTGTGTTCTTCTGCTGGCTTGCAGCTTAAAATACCATCCCCTTTTGTAGTCTTAAGAGAGGATGATGATGAATTCTTCTAGAAATGTTCTCTGAAGCTGAGCTAGTTACACCATCAATCCCACTAACAAAACTTGGAAGTAGAGCTTTTTGACACAATGCTTTTACTGATTGAAAAACATTAAAAATGTGTTTGGAATGTACCTGTGCAGCTTGTTCTATAATTCCCCTCTGACCTTTTGGATGGACCACACTGCCGAGAAAACTTCCCTTTTCCACCAAGAGAGGCTGTTGGAGAGCCAGCAAGGGGTGCCCCACAATTGATGTGTGCTCCACATGTCACTTAAGAGAGTTGTTCTTCAGTTCTGGTTTGAGTGTTTTGAGTGCATTCTTGTTTCTCCAGTTTCCAGATGTGGTGCAAGGGAAAGAAAGGGATGAGATGGCATGTTCTGAATACCCTAGTTCACTAGGTACTCAAGAGTGGAGTCTTAAGATGCTTTCTGGCTTTCACTACTTGAGACACAAAAGGAGGTGAAAACTGTTATTAGTTTAATTTAAGATTATTGGTTCAGATTATTAGTTTAATTTAGATGTCAGTAGGTATTTAAGAGTCATCTGTAGGATAATCTGAAGTTCTGTCATTGGTTTCTGGTGAGACCTGTTATAGCATGAGATTTCAGCAAAAGCGGCAATGGCCACTCTTCAAAAAAGCCCCAGCTGGCAGTGGTTAATGACAAGGTATTCTCTTGCATTATTAGAGTACTTTTAATAAAACAGAGAGCTGTGTGTCCAGATGTCATATTGATGGATCTTGGTCCAAGAATCAAAACAAGTAATGCTAGTGTGTCACAATTAGGAGCTTCCATGCTATCTCATTCAAGACAAGTTCACATTTGCTTAGTCTGCCTTCTTTTCATATGTGACTTTGGTTTCCACTACTGATTACACTTGAAATTCTCCTGATGTTTTCAGATGTTACTGTAATATTAGTATGTTAATCCTTTTCTGGTTACTTGTCCTCTTTCATTTATATTTGCTGCTTATTTAGAGACATGCTATTATACACTTACATAAAAAGGTATCTGAAGAGTAGTTAAAGGAGAGAGAGACTGACCTTCTGTGTTCTTTTTCTCCTGTTTAAAACAGATTGAGACTTATATGACATTTTACTAGCAGTTTCTTGCTTATCCAAGAAAATTATTTTTTAAAAAGAGACCCAGAGAGTATTCTTTTCATGTGAAAGGGGTTAACATCAGCTTTTCATGTTCAGCTAGTGCGGCTGGTATCTGGGATGTAGAAACACAGCCATACAGGTTGCTGTTGGTGAGAATTTTATTTGTGTAAGTAGTTTCCTTAGCAGGTGATGAACTTCTTCCTTAATGACTTAATTACTTAATCTCAGGAAATCCTTGAGGGGGAAAAAGAAGATATATGGGAATTTCTGCCAGAGACTTAGGTGTGGTAATAGAGGAGGGAAGGGATGACTTCTTCTCAAGTTAGATGTGGGGCAGGAAGCACTGTAGCAAGCGTTGGCCAGAAATGCTGAAATACAGAATGATTTTGGGGAAGCAGGACGCGAGTTCTTCTGCCACTTAGTCCAACAACAAGTCACTTAAGCCTGAGTGTGCCTCTGAGTTTCCACCTGTGTGAGATGAATTATAATATGTGCCTCAGAAGTACTGTGAAGGTGCTAAATTAATGCTTTCAGTGAAAAAAAAATCACAGGATGCTTTGAATAAAGCTTTACAAAGTGCACGGTGTTCTTACTATTAATACCAAATAGTTTGTGTGTATCTTAAATGACAAGGAAAATGAAATGTGCTGGATTTGTGAAGCTGAGGAAACGTTTGCCCATTTTTTGAAAGAGCTGGAAAGTGCACATGGAGAAGGGAGGATTGAAATGTAGGCATTGAGGAAAAAATCCCGTGGACTGTCATCATGGATGTATTTTTGAAAGCCCTCATCTTGTTGCTTCATCTCTGTAAATCAGCTTTGTAGGTGGCTGAGCATTCTGGAGCAGGGTGAGAGGGAAGAGTGTGTTCACCAATGCAGAGTAATGCACGGCAGAGGAAGCTGCTGCTCAAACTCTTTATTTGAAGAAAATGTGACAAAGCAGGAACTGCTATAGTCCTGTTCTTAAATAGGAAATACATGCAACCGCAAAAGACAAGTGCAGAGCTAGGTGACTGGCTGGAACCTATATTAGAAATCTGAAGTTACAAGAAATGGTCTCTTGGCCTACTTTGCCATTTGGATCATACTTCAAAAACTAAAAAAAAAAAAAAGCCAATATGCAACCTGCCAGCAGAATAACAATTACTGTTTTAAGCTGCATCACATGTCTGCAGTGGGGTTGTACTTTCAAGCAATGCCTTTATCCTCTCTGTGCAGTGTCAACTGAGATGCAGATGCCCTTCATAGCAGGGGAGGATCTTTGTTGTCCTGTCTGAGCTGTCTACAGCTTTGTACTGTCTGTGTCTGCCTTGCCCGGGCTCCATTTCTCCTCTGCCACAGGCTTGATATGGGCTTACAAAAATTCCTTGGTTTGCTTGAAGTCAGCTCAGAGAATGGGAAAGATTTGTTTTGTCTTGGATGGCTGGAGCTTCTTGCTCTGGTTTAGTTGAGTTGAGGTGTGGACTGGGAGCAGGTGAGAAGTGAGAGCCCTGCCTCTCCCTTGCTTGGGATACTAGCATGCTCAGAAATGAGGAAACTGCTACCCTTTAACTTTTGTGGTGGAGGTCAAAACACAAAAGAAACTCCAACCCCCTCTTACTCAGAGAAGTGAGTCCTCAGCTTGGCTATTTAGGAACAGCTATGCGATGATCAGAACATTCTTCTGATGGGTAGGCTGGCTCTCCTTTGTTAGTTCTCACCAATCAAACATTTTATTTTTAAATGACCTCTAGCAGATATGTTCTTAGCTAATCAGTTAACCTAGGGAAGGCTTTGTGGCTAGTAATTAATTCTGGTAATTAATTCTGCCACTGAACTAGGGTTCAACAAATGGCTGCTCTGGTTTTACTTAAGCAATGCTAACCTGGGGAGATGTGTTGAAACTTATTTGACCTTTGTTAAAAAGTTAAAGCTCTATTAAACTTTAGCCTAGGAAAATAACATCTTTAGGTCTACATTATGGTGTTTCTGTCCCCTAAATAAATCCATGTGGGCAAAGCAGTGCTGGGTCTAGACCCCTGCTTTTCAAGGGAATCTTCTCATTCAGGCTGTAACATCAGCCAACATCTAGTTCTGCTGTGATGGTGTGTTCAGACTCTGCTGCCCCTGCTCCTCTTCATGCATGCTGCTTTTCCAGCACACTATTGCCATGCTCATGTCATTTGTCTAAAAGACGGAAGTTTTCTTACTCTAGAAAAGCAAAAGTACAACTAAATTGGCACTTTTGTCTATAAATATTCCTGCTGTTTAATAATGATAGAAATTGTCCTTTTTGAGCTAAAAGCACAAGAAGCACTATGCTCTGACAAGTTATTGACTCAACTTCAAGCGTAATTTTTTAATAAGTCATTAACTGCTTTATTGTATGTAGAAAACAAAACAAAAACATTTTTACATTGGAAGAATGAGTATCTGATATGACAGCAGAGAGCAAAAGTTTATTATGCATATACAGTTGAAATAAGTTAACTTGTTTAAACTGTAGTGTAGACACAGTGCTCCTGCATTTGAAAAAGTTTCATGACTCCATATAACCATATCAACATGTTTCCATAGTTAATTTCCAGCCTACAATTGTATTATCTTTTGTCTAATGGAACATCATCATATTAAGTAAACTAATAACCATAATGTTAATGTTGCTGATGCTTTATTAGATACTACATTGAAAAAAAAAAAAAAAAACAAAACAAAAAAAAAACACAACCAAACCACAGTCCTGCATTTAACCAGGATGTTTTAACTCCTGAAGCTTTTCTGTGAGGGGAAAAGTAAAGTTACATTTAAAAATATTGTAACCAGTGCTCAAAATGGACCAGTATACAACAGTATGCTGTACTTGTGAGGACATCCAAAACACAACCAGTACTCTTCGGCACTTTTTTGAAAAGAGGAGCACACTTTATACTGGTACTTTGTCACTTTTCTGTATGTCTACTTTTATGAAGCAAATAGAGAAATAATGGCAGTGAGTATAAATGGATGGTGAGTCAATGTGTTTATTTGGAAAGAGAAGGGAGAATTAACTGCAAGTCTTTAGCTGGTAGAGCTGAGATAATTTTAGTTCAAGATCACTCCTAATTATATTGAACAAAGTTACTTCTTAAATTTGAAAAAGCTACCAAAAATCAGGGGTATGGCAAATGATGTGTCCTTTGTCACACAGGGCGTTAATTTCCTTTTGGTATGGACTTACTTGAGTAGTATGAATGTTAACACAGACCAGTCCACCTCCGTACATGATACGGAGGAAAGGGTTTGCTGCATTCTAGAGAACGGTTTAGTGTGGAAGGGAGCTGGGGTGATGGTGGACTGGGAGCAGGTGACAAGTGAGAGCCCTGCCTCTCCCTTGCTTGGGATACTAGCATGCTCAGAAATGAGGAAACTGCTACCCTTTAACTTTTGTGGTGGAGGTCAAAACACAAAAGAAACTCCAACCCCCTCTTACTCAGAGAAGTGAGTCCTCAGCTTGGCTATTTAGGAACAACTATGCGATGATCAGAACATCAGCTAAAAAAATAGAGAGAGGTCTTGCAGTGCTGCTAAAAGAACAGATACGGTCTTTGAATGCAAAAGCCAAATGTGTCACGTAGGACTATATAGCACTTGTGTATGATGGCCCAGGGTCATTACTGGAATATGGAAATACCGAGTCCAACTTGTATGTGCCTACTTTGGGAAGAAGAAAAAAAGGCATTAAAAAGAAAAAAAAAAAAAGCTGCAGAAGATCAATTACAGTTGGAAAACCTGGTTTACTCTTAAATTTATTTTTTTGAAGTAAAAAGCCTATCATGCTTTAAGTGAAGTGGCTGAGTTGTGTTTTGTGCATATAGAGGAAATTAAGCACAAAGCTCTTCAGTTTAGTAGGAGGGGGTGTAATGAGATTGAATAGCTGAAAGTTGAAACCAGATGAATCTGGGCTAGTTGTAACACACAAATTATTAAATAGGATAAATTACTCACAGAAACAGTTCCCTTTGGATGCGATGGATTCTTGATCACTTGCTTGTGAGTTAGAACTAGATGTTTTTGTCAAGGGAGATTATTGCTGATGTATATATGTTCTGGACTTCAAGTAATATACCTGTATCTGTGGCATGCCTTGCGTAGAAGGTCAGGTGGGTGATGGCAGTGGTCTGTTCTCCTTTCTGGGTCTGTGGGATGTGGATAGAGACCACCTGATGCTGTGAAATGATGTACCAGCCATGTCTGGTGTTTGTGCTCCTATTTATTCCCAGTACTATCTCTGGTATGCTGGTGATGTTTCCTGGTTTGCCGTTTGTTTTCTTTTGACAGATCTGCTGCATTTTAGATTCATGATTCAAACTGGAGAAAACAGAAATTAAGTCCTGCCTAACCATCCCTGTGGTGAGGGGTATTTGTAATTAGAGCATGGAGAGTTCTGAGGGGCTTCTGGATTTTTTTTTTTTCAGTAGTTGGAGGGGGTTTTTTGTTGGTTGCTTGGCTTGTTTAGTTTTTCTTAGGAAGTTGAAAGGAGTTGGACAAATGAAGTTTTGCATACATGCAGGTATCCTCCTGAAGTGAAAAATGTAACAAGTAGGATAGTGAGGAAAATGAACTTGTGATCAAGGGCTTTATGCAGTTTTTGATTTATCTTTTGATAAATAGGTGAATTTGCAAAAGTTATGGAAAATGCAAAGCTAATGCACTAGGAATCTTTCACCGTTAGGTAGGTTTTTCCAGATTCATTCCATCTCAGTAGCAAGTGGACATTTTTCTTGTGGTGAAAGTTTGTTAACCATATGAGGTTAAATATTTAACCTCATTTAATTTCTAATAGAGGCATGTTGCTATTGCTGTGTCCAACTTATGGCCCACTTTTTGCAATAATGTTGCCCTGTGTTTCCACAGAGAGAGGGAGGTCACAGTAGTTGAGTTTCTTGCCCACCTCTTGCCTCTCTGGGTCAGAGCAGACAACACAAGGCAGAGCTGTGCAGTACTGCTGCACCTGGGCAGGGACCGAAGTTGGCAATTTGATAATATTTACAGGGATAAAGATAAAATTCTTAGGTGCAGTTTAATGTCTTGCAAACAAAGTATTTGCACTTCTCCCCACAGTGAGTGGCAATGCTTGTGCAGAAGTTGTCTTTATCTAAATTGTGCTGGTGGGGATACTTTTTGTGGAGAAAAGTGTTGGGTTTTAATGAAAATTTGGTGTACTTGTTGCATTTGCAATGCTCTGGCAGAGCTCTGTTTCACTGAGGATGGGCAACTCTGTGAGGATGGTGGAGAAAATGCTACTGCCTTTGCTTCTGATGCGTATTGAGTGTGAATTATTTATGGTACTTCATTGCAAATGGAGTGTTCTGTAGTGTATTTGTAAATAATGAATTCTTTATGACAGGACATCTGTGTCTGTGGATTCTATGTCACAGAACTGGTTTTCTAAATATACTTTGTGATTAGATATCTGTCCCTTTTCTCAGGCTGCCCTGTAATGAAGTGCTTCTGTATTCCTGCTATATCTGTTATCCATTTTGACTGACTCATAAGTGATATATACATAGATATGTTTGTAAAAGTTTGTACTGTTTGTTGTGAGTTGATAGTGGTCTTAAGTTCATTTTATAGTAAGAAGCAGATACCTTCATGTGTAAGCGTTCTGATTTTTGCACTTTGTAAAATCTGGTTACTGGAAGACTTATGTGCCACATAAATTAATCTTGCTGCTTCTAACTTTCCTGAAGAGTATGTATTTCTGTAAGACAGTACTGGATTTGTTTGGTTTTTTTTCTTTAATTAAGAAAACCCAGTTCTGGTTATGCCACTGGTTTGTGGAGGTAATGAAAATGCTAAATGCAGTGTGCTATTCAGAATGATCATACAAGAAAAGGGGAGTGAGTGCCTGTTTGGCCCATTACATGACTTTGGGGCTAATGTCTTCCCTTGCTTACTTGTGCATTTTGAGTAGGACTCAGTTGAAGGTTCAGTTTGCACAAGACCATCCTAAACTATTCCCTAACAGGACACTGGGGAAACTTCTCTGGCTCTTTAGAACAGAGCAGAAACAGTGTACCTCCTGCAAAATGTTAATGCTGCCCTTTAAGCATCACTGCCTAGTTACATCTTGCCACTGGGTTGTGGAAGAGACTGCTTTACCCACCCCTGCCTTCCATCTCCCACATGAGCGTGAGGAGTGTTTTGGTGGTGCAGGAGAAGCTGCCACCTCAGGGGACCACATATTCATGGCCCACCGGCGGGTGGCTGAAGGGGTCAACCTTACCTATGCTGACCACACTTGTGCAGTTGTCCAGTGAACCAAGCCACTGAAAAGGTCCAAACTGGGAAAATAATTTTCTGTGAGGAAAAGTCTAGTTTATCACCCAGCCCATTTCAGTAACCTGTTTTTCTGTGTGGTCCACAGGTGGATTCCACTAGCTTGGTGAGGGGGCAGCTGGCTGGGGTCAAGGCTGGGAGCTCGGTGGGGCAGATTGGTGGTGGAACCTCAGGAAAGGTCAGAGGCTGTGATACGTTGATTACAGTGTGACATAGATGAGAAATGTGATTAAAAAAAAAAAAACAGGAAAAATGTTTTGGTATGCTAAAAAAGCCCAACAAGGTAATGCTGCATTTTCCTTTTGCAAAGAGGATGGGGAGTCTTCCATTAAATTACCTCTTGGATATCCTCCCTCATTGGTGCATGGTGCCCAGACAGCAATGTGCCAGCCTGGTCCTCTGCCCTGTCCCCCCATCACTTCTCCTTCCTCCATACCCCATACATGTAATTACTCATAAAAACTTAGTACCAGTTACCAGTTTTGCACTTAATGTACTAGTAAGCCTTTTGATTTCCCTCAAAGAGAGTAAGAAGTTAATGTTGGATGCCCGCCTTCCCCTGCGTGGCTGCTGCTGTTGCCTAGCAGCCGGCGAGAGACACAGGGAGGAGTGGCTTGCCCCTCCTTGAATCATCTGCTGAGAAAAATGAGAAGACAGTTATTACTGGTTAGGTTCGTTAACATCCTTTTTTTTCTGTCTCTGCTGCACGCACATACACCCTGTCTTACGTGCCTCTGCTAAGCTGTTTCTCACAAGCTGTGAAATGGAGACTTCTGCATTGAAGCGACCCTTGCTGCTCATGGGCTTGCAGGCAATAATGCAGTAACTGCCGCAGGCAGCTGAGGTCTTTGTCCGCAGCGTCACAAATGCACTGCACAGACAGTTTACTGTCTCTTCAAAGAGTGGACTTGGTTAGACGCTTCAGCTGGAGAGGTTGTGGTTTTGCACATTGGCCTGTTACTTAAGTCTTCCATTTTGAGTTGCAAGGTGCTCAGTGCTTCTCGATGCTTTTCCTCACGGGTTTTGACAGAGTAGGTCTGCTCAATCTTCCTGCAGTAGGTGAAGATGTCTCCAGCTTTCAGGCAAAAGTTGTGGCCTGTTCTGTTACCATGACTGATAGAAAAGGATGCCTACTTGTCTGCCTTGACCATGCCATTGCAGGGTGGTTGAGAACTTGGATGGAGTGTGGGCTATGACTGGGGAGGCTGAGGTGTATTGCATTACTCTTGAGGCTGCCCCAGGGAACAAAATCTGAAAACAGAGCAGGTGGCCAAGAATGACTTCTGTTAAACTGCCACACTGCTTTGGTACACGTGAGGGATGGAGGCACAGACCTCCAAAAGAGGATGGGTACCAAGATGTCACGTGTAAAACTTCAACTTTGTTCCAGAGGAATTTCTGTAAACTTGAGCTTGAGAAGAAAGGGTTAAGAAAAGGATATATCCCTGGTATATCCAATTAACTACCTCACTGCTTATCTTGCTGTGGTTCTAAGTGCCAGTGTAATCTACTGTTTTGGAGCAGGGATTGTCCTCAAAATGATACAGCTGTGAAGTGTCTAGTACAGCGGAATCCTTCCTTGCATCTTTCTCTTCTAAGGATGTTTACTTCTGATGGGCATCTCTGATTTCAGTGGAAGGGAATGATGCAAACAGAGAAGCTGCTGGCTGTAACAGTCACATGTCAGATGGTTTCATGTGTCATTACACTTTTCATTTTAATGCAGATTCCTAGATAGCCATGAACCTAGAGTCAGAGGAATGAGGACATGGTTTATATGAAAAAGTATAATGCGTAGTGTTTGGATTTCCTTTAAATGGCTAATTGTGTTAATTTGCTTGAGACACAATTATCTCAATGGGATTGATTTGTTTAATTAACTCGGGATGCCTGCAGGTTAAATAGTGAGTATAAATAGAAGGACAGTGGGGAATGCATCACTAATGTTTGTATTTCAGAAGGATTGACTCATATGTAAATGAAGTGCTGCAACCCTGCCAGGCTAACCTAGTTCTGGGGTGATTTCTAGATACAAAAAAAAAACCCAACTCTGTTATGCATAACATCAGGCTCATACACTCAGGAATAAGTTGGAGTGTACACTTCAGTACTAATGTTAAAAATATCTTGCTCCTGTTATAAATACCTTGCATATGAGCATTTTTATGAACACTTCAAAGGGATGGTGTCTGAAGGATGTGGGTTTTGCCGGACAATTGTGATGGCACTGCCCTGATGCAACCCAGCAGCTTCTTCAGGGTGTTAGCCTTCTCACGAGAAATCAGTGCAGTTTCTTGTTGCAAACATTGTAAAGACCACGTCTGAACAGAGAGCACAACTGCCCTGTGTCTAGCATCTTTAGGCTGACACTTCGTAACAAAGCTTTATGTTAGCTTCTTCCTAGCTGCTTCTCCCTTGCTGTGTGGACATAATCCTCTGCAGAAGTGCACATTGCTAGGTATCTTTATGGACCAGTCCTGCAACCTCTGTGTCCTTTGCCTTCTGTCTGCAAGGGCTGCACCTGATACTTGAACGTGTCCATTTCTCCTAAGGTGGGTGGTTATGTTCCACTCCCAGAGGTGAAATTCTGAGCCCTTTCTGTTAGTTTTATCCTGAACCATGAAAGTCTGGCATCCTGCAAGTACAGAGAGGAGAGGAGGGTGTTCCTGATATTTACCTAAAGTAAATTATTCATTGTCATGAGCTAGGTAAAACTGTAGTCTTTCTCTGGCTCTTTCCAAGGTCTTTGTTACAGCTTGAAGCAAAATATTATGCAAACTGAGCACTGAATGAAAATAAAAAATCAAGACAACATAGCACTGCCACAGAACCAAAGTGGCTAAACAAACATACATTTCCTTTTAGCAACTTTTAAGTATTGCTGTTTCAAAGACACCTTTGCTTCTGCCTGAGCAGAGTATAGAGGAGCACTGTAGTGTCCTCCACAGTTCTTTTTTTCAGTCCTTGATATATCTCCTATTAGTGTGGTTGCTTCAAACTTCTCTCTCTTTCTGTACAGAAACCCTTTGTCCCAAATTATTCTTGTCCCCATTTTCTGAACCTTTTACTACATCTCCTATCTCAAGAAGAGATCAGATAAGAGCTGAACACGGCACTCTGATGGAGAACATGCTTCTGATTTATGCTGCAGCACAACAGTGTTATCGGTCTTATCCTTTAGTTAATCATGTGAATGCTTTCGTCTTCAAAATGGAAAAAAAAATGTATTTATGAGTTGTATCTTTGCATATCTTGCAGTGTTTTTCATTTATTTGTTGGAGACTTGATTCAAATATTGAGTTACTCTAGAACTGTTAAACCAAACAATCAGTTTTGAGTGCTTCACATTTTTCATTTAAACGTACTTTGCTTTTTATTGATCTGTAGTGGATTTAATTTGCCCCTTGGCCTGGCCTTGCATGGTTCATCTGGAATTCTTTCCAGTCTTCTGTGGTTTTGACCAACTGTAAATAATTTTGTCATCTGTGGATTTTAGCTGTTCAGGTTTTTTGGGGGGGAAGGGAGAGGAGGTGTTTGCCTTCATGTCTTTACAGTTCATTCAAGAATATATGAAACATTCCTATCTCTGGAGAAAGCTGAGGGCATCCGTCCCTTTTTTTTTTTCTTTTGCCTTATTGAAAGTTGTTTCTTTAGTTCTCATGTATTTTCAGTGTCTCTCTGTTGCCTTATAGTCTGCATAAATTCTCTCCCTAATAAACCTCAATTTTCTTAGTGGCATAAAAGGTTCTCCTCAAATACTGTTTGCAAGTCCAACTCCCAGCCTTTTTAAATACATACTTATGTTGGCAAGCCAAAAATACTCATGAACAGCAGAGTATGGAACTGAGGTATCTATTGGAGAAACTAGGCTTGAAGATTGTATCCTGTTGGAAACACTTGAATTCCATGCACCAAATCTGTAGCTCTTCCACCTTCAGGATACTGTTGCTTCAACCTCTGTTTGCATTACTTATTATTATATCCTAATCCTTCATTTAGGATCAGTTCTCTGCATTCAAAACAGACAGGTTTTCTGTCTTCTAAACTATTTCCAGTGACAGTAATTGTCCTGCCTTATTATTTGTTTACCTTAATGAGAGCTGTGGTTTGGGTTTATTGGGGGGGGATTTGGCTCTTGTAGCAGGTCCCTCATCTTTTTCACCCCTGCCTTCTACTGAAAAGGTTCCTTTTCCATAGATGTCACTCAAAGCCAGGACACCCTTATACATTTTAGATGGCTTAAGAAAATTGGAGCCCTAAAATATGTCATATTACTTCCATCCTGTCATCAGCCCACAGAGTACTGTTACTCCCATGTCAAGGTAGAGACTTCAACCCTTCTGGTGTTTACCATAGATGCTGTTCTGCCCTACTTACTAAATGTCTGTTTCTGTCTTGCCTGTAAAGTGAGGTTTACCAGGCCTTGGACTAGAACTAAGTTTACTGAGTAATGCCAGTTGATCTTTTTCAAGTGAATACTACAAAGGCAAGTGGTAGGGAGTCTTTGTAACTTGCATCAATGGTCTCACAGCATCTGTGGTTGTTAGGAGGGGTTTGATTCCTTTTCACGTGTTCTGTTGGGTCTCTGTAAGATGGCAGCATCTGAGATCTGTTGAAGGAAACATTGCAAAGAAAATTTCTTAAAGTTTGTTTGAAGCTCCGGAGTTAAGAAATAGCAACTCTTCCCAAGGTGCAATTTCTGACCCAGTTCTGTAAATTTCACTTAGAGGGCTTCATTGATGTAAACCAATTTTAGTTCTTCCTTAAAACCACTGTGGAAAAAGATCTTTGTACAAGGTTTGGCAGTTTTTTGCGGGTTTTTTTTTGGTGTTTGTTGTTGCTGGGTTTGTTTTGTATGTTTTTTGGTTGTTTTTTTTTTTTTATTTTGTTACAGTATTGAAGTATTAAATAACTTAATACTGCAAGAGCTTATTCTCTCCAGTCCATGAGTTTCCCTTAGAAAAAGTGATTATGCCTACCAGTATTACAAATAGCAAAGGGGTCTGGAGATGGGCTAAGGACTATGTTGATGTGAATTCTGAGTTTTATTTTTGTCCTCCAGGACAATGTGAAACTGTTAAGAACCATCAGAAATGTGAATGAAAAACAGGGAGACACCAGGTAGAGAAAAACAACCAGAGAAGGAGGTCTGGAAAAGGTTCAAGCAAAATGCTTTTGGTTTTCAATATAACAAAGGTTATATGTTGTTGCTTTTCAAGTAAGCCATGTAAAGCCCCAGCTGTCTTTTTACTGCAGAAATGCCTTTTTTTGCCTCTGTGGTATTTTAGAAAGCCACATCTTCAACTAAAATTGAATTTTACTTGCTTTTGTCTTTATATTGTTGACATTGAGTTACCTGCTTATTGGATACATACTTGCCATGCAGGCCATCTAAGATGCTACCAAGGGACAGTATCCTTGAAGGATATTTTCTGTGTGGTCCTAAAAATAACACATTCTAAAATGGAAAATGCATTTCTCCATACTATTTTATAAGATTTAAATCTTTTTTTTTTTCTTGTTGCCCTCCCTCACTGAAGTGCAGAAAATAGGTTGACTGAAAGGCTGACTATCAAATTAGATTTGCGAATGTTTTAAATAACTTTTCACATTGGATCTCTTGAAAATTTTATCCCTGTATCTGCAGAAATGTCAGTGAAATTTATCTTAGTCCAAGATTTTACCAGGGCGAAATCTGAAAAATGTATGCATTTGTTCCTTCACCCTCTTTTTTCTTTTTTTTTTTTTTTTTTTACTCCCCCCTCCCTCCCAGTTCTATGCCAAGTTGTGCCTTTTCTCCTTTCCCTTAGGTGCCCTTTCCTAGTGCTACTTGCCCATCTGAGTTTAGGCTTGGGATACACAGGCACATATGCTTCCATTAGCCAGCTGTTAAACTTCTATAGACTGTGCGCCTGTAGATTGCTGTTTGCTATAAACTAAGGTATTTAGCATGGCTGGTGTGTAGAGACTGGAGGAACTTCTTAGCCCTACAGAATATTCTATGCAAGGGGAGATGGCTACAGTTAGGAATAACTAGTTCATAAAGTAGGACAAAGCTGTTTTTCGGGAAAACTTGCTCTATTTTGCATCTGTTTCTTTTGAGTGATGAGTGGAAAAAAAAATGCCTTTTGCTCTTAATTCTGTGAATTCCTGTAATGTTCAGAAAAAGATGTGAATAGAATTTACAAGATTATGGGATCATTGCATAATCTTGCAATATCTGAGCAGTTGAGGGAAAAAAGTCACTGCTACTTGTACTGTCACTTAGATATGGTATGAGAGAGAGACACTTCCCTCCCCAGTTTCCTGCCTCCTTTTATGTTCTTTGCAACGTGAATATACTAACATCTATTTGAAAGTTATTTTTGTCACCTAGGCCTTGTCCTTCACATCTATCTCAGAAGCAATGCATGCATCTCCGCAGCATGTGTTTGTTTAATCTAAGGAAGAGCAAAACTCGTTCAGGTGACCGCAAAAGCAGGAACGATTGTTTGCCTGAGAACATGGCATGCATTTGTTTATCTCACCTTTAAGGTGTCTGGTAATCACCCTTTCCCAGATCCAAAAGATAATTTCCTAGGAGATAATAGTTAACAAATGCAAATACTGTGTGAATTATACTTGCATCACTCACCTTGTGCTACAACAAAAGAAGAGAAAGAAAATAGATAGTGGTCCTTGTTCTGCAGTGTTGAGGACTCTCGACTTGTCCTGAAGCAAATAAACAAAATGAATAGATACAATAGAGTAAAACTTTTTTTTTATTTTTTTTGTCCCTCAGCTCCTCAACACTTCTGATTTTGCATAGATGTGATGGAACTGTTGGTTTTGAGTGTTAAATAATATACATACTTATATAAGAACAAGCTCTATCCCTTTTTTGTGGGAGTTGTACTGTGTTAGGGTTTTCTTTTTTTTTTTCTCCTTCTAGACACATGACAGCAGCTTGAAGGGCTGCTGAGATTCTCGCAATACTTTTTTCCCTACAGTACTGTCCAGTGGAAAAGGTCGACTGCTCAGTGGCTTGTATGTGGTGCAGGAGGCGTTGTGCAGGTGTTTGCTACGTGCTGTTCGGGTTTTGCTGCCACGGTGGCCTAATAGGACACGCGGCGCTTTGGTAGGTTCAGTGGTCATTCTGATTTAGGTGGTTTTTAGGGGTGATTTGGTGTGGGTGGGCAGCTCTATGTGTTTGGGGGGTTTTCAGCTGGGCGTGTTAGTTTGTGTTTTAGTGTTAAATACAGTTCTTGAGGTGACGGGCTCCAGCGTAACTATAGAAGAGTATTGGATCTTTGGTGTTTGCCTTGCAGAAACTGTTCTGCCCTCTGTGTTTTGTACCGCTGCAGCCTGCCTTCTTAGAACCTTGCCTTCATTAGCAATGCATTGTAGTCTAGCTACAAACCAAGTGACATCTGCTCCCTCAAAAGCTGATACTGAGTAGTTATAAAAAAGATCCAACTGAACTTCTTGCTAAAATACAGCAGTGTCAATAAAGGGTTGTTCTGAGTTGTCCTAACTTCAGGCTTCTAACTGCATCAGCTACTTTCATTAGGCTCCTGACTTCATTAGGCCCCCTTTGTAATCAGTAGAGATGAAGGATCTTTTCTTTAAGGCGGTACAGCAGGAGCTGAATTTCAGTGCTGGGGGGGGGGGGGGGGGTCACCTTGTTTTCTGGAAACTTTATTTTTATTGGCTGTATAGGAAACCTGGAGGGATGAGCCAGACAAGTTGGTGGTGGTATCACTTGCAGAGTTGCACCTGCAGTTATCAAGCAGGACATCTTTGGAGGGTGCTAGTGAAGGCCTTGGTCTGAAGTCCTGTTTAAATAGCTTTCCCAGAGCAAAATATTTTTACAGCCTGGAAGGAGCTCTTTCATATTGAAGTAGTATATATACACATACATTTCTTGCTGTTCTAACTACAGTAGGCCTTTGCCAATTGATAGAGATACAAGACTGGCTTCTGAATCTTGTCACTGTTAAGAGGAAAAATACAAATTGAAACTACCAGTAGTCAAATGGGTTGCAGAGAGTAGCACGCATCACTTACTCCTTTTAGTGAAGTGCTTGATAGTATATGAGCATCTGTACACAGACAGACCCCTACTGTGCCACTAACAGCTGTTGATAGGCATTTTCTATGGCACTGGAAACTGTTTCAAAACATTCTGCTGAAAGGAAGCCCAAAATTTTCTTCTAGGTATTTCTTTCCTAAAGTGAACTGACAAGCCAGAAAGGAGAGCATTTGAGAGCGCACAAGTGAGTGTTTGATGCAACCATGTGAACTTGAAAAAGATGGAAAAACTCCTATCTGGCACAACTTGGAAAAATGCCGTGAAACCAGACAAAATTGATTCCATTTTAAAAATGAAATGAAAAATTGCTGTAGGAGTTGTTTTTTTTTTTCCCCCTTCTGATGCTATATTTTTGAGTAAAAGTGTAACAACTTGAATAGAACTAGTAGCTGGCTGGTGGAAGCTTAGTCTGTACAAAGCCGTCCTCACAGGAAATGGTTGGGAAGAATAATGTGGTGTGAGTCTGAGACGGCTTTTACTGAACAAGCAGGTCTGCTGTTTACTACTGGAGTTGGTTGTTTATGGCTGTAAGCTATAAAATGAGGGGGAGAAGGATGCAGGTGCTATAACTCCAACCTGTGCTGTTGTCATCTGAGGAACGTATGGCACTGTCTGCAAGTGGCTGCCTCTTAACCCCTTCACCAACATAAGTTCGGCAAATTTGGGCGGTTTGCTGCTCAAACATGTAAGGCCGGTCCTTTGTGAACCTGCCCTGGCTTCAGGGAGGTGTTTCAGCCATCATTGGGACAACTTAATTTCATGTTGCCTGCTTGTGTACCCTGGTTTCTCCCACACGTGCGTTTTTCCACTTGTCTTCTCCCTATCTCCTGTACCCTGACCCAGCTGCAAGAAGTGCAAAAGGGGCTGCCTGGGCAGATCCTGCGTTGCCTCTCAGGGCTACTTTTGACTCTGAAATCAATAACTGTGGCCTTGCTGACCAGAAAAGATGAGTTCCTGTCTCTGGTGGTCACTTATTGGTTTTGAAGGTGGAGAGGATGGGCGTACCTTTATATTTTGATGGAATGGATATTTAAATTAATATTAAAATGATATCTTAGGAAAAAATGTTTACATATTCATGGGGAAAAAAAGAGCTATTTTAGATAGTTCTTTGAGGTAAATGTACTTGTCAAAGAATTTTATTATGAGTCGTGTGGTCTTTCTGAATTTGACATTGATCTGTACTCACTTGTACCACTTGTTTCCTGTCTCATTTTATAAGTTAGCAAACCACTCTAGGGTTACCTTTACTTTTATTTGCATTAGAAATCAGAAAAATGTTCTTGTTGGGTTACCTGCTGTTGAGCCAAGTGCTGTAAATAAAGTGATTTCTACTTGAAATACAAGAGAACCACAGAAACATTATAATTAATGTATCCTCTGGTTTTTCTCCTTTTTTTTTTTTTTTATTGCCACATCTTTTTTAATAAAGTGAACTCCTCCTAGTTACATTTAACTTGAATTACTCACTTCTTGCTGAACCAAGTGCTCCAGACCTCAGTTTGACATTTATAGCTTTCCTCAGGTGTGCCTACATCAGGTGCTGCTAGTGTTTCTGTGCGCTTTTCTGGGTGAGGGAATGGTGCTAGGAGGAATACCTGAGACTCCTGGCTTTTGCCTTTTTCAGAATTCACTTATTGAGAAGAACAGCTAGGAGTGAGGAGAAAGTACCTAGGGGGAAAGCATCCATATGAGCATCTTGTGATCTGCAGGCAGATGTTACTCTGAAGAAGTTTGCTGCTTTTGTCTGGGAGGATGGGCAAATTTTGCCACTTTTAATGTTTTAATGTAATACTCCGTCTGCTGTCTAGCCAAATCTCTTTCTGAACATGACAGTTTTGTGCCAAATGTAACATCATATCAAGAGAAAAGAAGTGGGGTGTTTTCTTCAGTACTCTGTAAATGTTAAAACAAAATGTGTTGGAGAAGGTGGGCAAATTCTTATATTTTGGTATATCTGGTTCTTTGCTTATTTTAAAACATTAAATAGCAAATACATGTAATGCCAGTTGGTTCTTAATTTGGAAACACATAGTCAAATATTTTTTAGCTGTAAATGGCCATTTTGTTGTTTGGTTTTTTTAGTTAACTATTTTGATATTACCTACTTTATTCATAGAGTTCTTATCACAGACTATCTAATGTGTTGGATTCCTGCCTCTTCTGATGGATGTTATTTTTACCCTTTTTGCAAAGGCTGGTGTTATGCCACTAAATAGATATCTTTTTTTCTCTCAGTGTTAAGGAGATGCAGCAAGTATGTCAAGATTCAGAATTCGTAATACTTATGCACTTTGTTCTAATCATCTGCAGTTAAAATTTCTAATTTTCTGATTCTGTTAATTGACATGGTACTTTTTTGTTCAAATATGACAGTCATGAATCATTCGGCAAGTTATTTGATTCACATGGATAATTTAATTTTTTTTTTAAAGCACCCAGTGAGGGGGAGGGAGAGAACTCATTTCTTATTACTTCGACAGATGTAGGAGTAGGAGCTATCAGGATCTTTCCTCCCCCCTGCTTATTAGAAACAAAGCAGATGCTAACAGTCCTGTGAGGCCAGAAATGGCCATCTATGGTGGCCCTTCAGGCTTTTGACTCCATTTCCATGCCTAAATTGTCAGGATTTTCCATCTTAATTTAAGTCTTTCAGTTTAGGAATTTCCAAAATATATGAATCCACTGGAAACTGTGGCATTCTCAAGTCCAGAGGAAGTACTTTCTGATGTTAACCTAATAGTCAGGAGACAGTTTGTCCATTTGAATATATGACTAAAATGAAAATAAATAAGCCTAATGTCTTGCTACAGATTTTATTTTTATTGAGCATCGTCTTGTTGATAAGAGCCTTTAAGAACTTGAGAAATAGAAGTGTGATCTGGCAGAAGCAGGTGATGGTGATGTAGTATCTGAAAACATTCAGGTAACATGAACCAGAAACCTCTTGCAGACTCAGTGTCCTATGCTTGGGGGCATATAAAATGTGCCACTCCTTTGTTTCTGTGAAAAATCTGTACCTAGGACAGCAGACCAGTAAAGTCGTGTCCACAGTTACGCTGCCATTTTTTCCTTAGGTTAAATGGACCGTGTAACTCTCTAAAGAAGTAAAAGTAGTTGTTAACCACAGATTGTAGTGTGAAGTGATCTGTTAGCATTGGAGAGGTTGCACACATTATTTTTTTTCTACTTTGAAAAGGATAAAGACCTATGAGCGTTCCCAAATCTCATCTTCCTCAACAAACTCATCAGAAGTCTCAAATTAGAGAGGTATAACATCTGTCCATCTCAGGATTTCATGTCAAGTAGGCCTATGTTGTCCAGAGAAAACTACTAATAATTTGTTTTACTAGGAGAAATATTGTTCAGTTCAGGACTTCATAGTTCAGACTAACGAATAAATTGTCAGAACCTCAGCTTTGTGTTCTCCTGTCAGGAACGGGCGTATATGTTGGAAATAAGGATAAAAATAAATAAGAATCAGATGGATCTCCAGGACTGTGGTCTGTAATTGCATCCTGGTTTGCTAGAGAACATAGAGAAGCATCTCCAGCTGCCTCAGCACTGCCTGCTTTTAGCTGCGCAAAGAATACTGGAGATGCGTTTTTCCTCTTGCACCAAAAAAGCTTGTCTCCATTCATCCCCAGTTTGTGATTGTGACCTGAAATAGGTCCCATCTGGAAGGAGAGCCCACTAAAAGGCATTTGAATGGAAGAGAAGCTTCTGAGCTATGGCTTCTGCTGGTACACCAGGGAGAAAAAGACAAGGCTGAAATAATAAGAAATAAGCTACACCAGGCTGGCACTCCTCTATTTTCAACAGTTGTTTGCATTGTACAAACCCACTGTAATAGTATTTGAGAATAGACTGCTACCTTATCTCTGTGTCAGTGGCCTGGCTTGAGAGAGAGTCTCTGGGGAATCATGGCTCAGACTTGCAGGGCTTCACTAAGTGTCAAAAAGTTTGATAATTCAATCATGGGCCTCCTTGTGATGGAAGATGACTGTATACAATCCCCCCTTCTGACAAGGGCAGGAGATCTCAAAGGAACAGGGCATTATGGATGGTCTATTCAGGCCATTTCAGCCTTGCAGAACTCAGTGCCTGGAGTTAATGAGATTACAGCTGAAACTCAG
The DNA here is from genome assembly GCA_024611175.1 of Megaceryle torquata. Classification (NCBI taxonomy): domain Eukaryota; kingdom Metazoa; phylum Chordata; class Aves; order Coraciiformes; family Cerylidae; genus Megaceryle; species Megaceryle torquata. Next base: position 127,100 of record JANIJG010028262.1, on the reverse strand, counting down.
TGTGCAAAGGAATTTCAGTCTGCTGTTGAATCTTGACCTGGATTAAATTCATATGCAGAAGATGGAAAGAGATGCAGCTTGTGACATATCTAGAGATTATTAGAAAATACGCCAACGGGGCAGTATGGGACCACATAGACTTATCTGGGTCCTGCATTACCAGAGACATTACTGAAGGGGAAGATGAGGAATAGAATCACCTTAAGGTTTTTCTGTAAAATGGGCTTCCTCCAGGCCAATGTTCTGTAGAAAAACTAAAATGAAAACCTTTTCTATAGCAGGGATCTCAATATTTACAAAGGAAAATTTTTAAAAGTTGGGCTGACTGAAACTCTTCACTTTTCAAAGATCATTAGACATTTGTGGTGTTCTGTTACCTGGTAGTGTCTGATACACAGACTTTTTTGTGTAGTTTGAATTTACGGTCCAGAAATACTGAGAACATGGCAGAAACCAGTCCTCTTTCGATTATCTTTTGATTCATGCAGTTATTTGTTATCCAGAAGGCTTGTCTCAGTAAGGACCATTTGATGTAAATTTAATTTATTTTTTTTTTAGGTAGGACCATTGGTTATTAAAAAAGAAGGCATTGTTTTTCATAAGCCAAAAATCACATTACTGTTGCTTTGGCCTCTAAAGGAAAACAAATATATATACATTAGGTATTTGGAGGCAACTTTATATATGCAGTACCTTCATTATATATTATCCGATCTTCTTACCATCTTTTAACTGAAGCATGGTAATAACTCTCCATTGCAAGGTAAAGGAACAACTGTAAGGTTGTACATACACTGGAGAAAATCCTTTAATGTCATTGTAGCACTCCCCATGAGGTCTCCGCTTGAGATCTTTTGTCAGATAAGACTGCTCTTTGAACACCTACCTTTACACTCATGCAGGTTGATGCTTTCCTCTTTTGGACATAGTCTCGGGGGAAGGCTCTCTGGAATGCCCAGCGCTGTGCTGGGTTCCATCACCTTAAGCCTACTGCCAGCCTTGTTGATGAGGGTGAGTCCCAACTCCCAGGTAGCACAGTGTGGCACATGCAACCTGTATGATTTTTTTTTTTTAAGAGAATTCTTTTTCTTTTCAGTAATATTATATCAATTTTCAAGAAAAGCAGCATATCTCAAATTTCAATATCAATATTCATTAGCAACTAATCAATTTGTTATTTGAATAATTGCTAAGAGATGCCTTTCTTGTGCTACTGTGATATCGATGCTAAAAAAAAAAACCCCAACCAAACATTGCCATCTGCACGTTTCCCCAACAACCCCACCACTCTAAAGTTTTGCAGCCTGCACTGCAGTTCAGGACTGAGGTTTAACCAAGAGGTATAATGGTGTTTTCTTAACACAAATGCTAGTGTTGCACTGTTGGAGCTAAGCAGGGGGAAGTAGAAAGCAAGGCCTAGCATCTCTTATAATGCTTCAGGCCACACAGTGGTAATGGCAGCCCTCGCTCTAGGAGAGTACCACCATGCTTTCCGAGTGGGAATGTTTTTCATCAGGGGAGAGGTTCTTGGAGGCTTGTGCCCCTGTCTTTACCTTGCTTGTGTCTGGCTATGTTGAAGTTCTAGGGATATCTTTAGCTAAGAGAGGCTGGAGCAAGGACTGCTCAGGTCTGGCAGATACTGTACAAGCTGCTTTTTCTTCTGATTTGCTCAGCGCATTTGCAATGTTGCTCACCTTTCATATCTGCTGCAATTGTTTTAACCTCCTGTTTTAACTGTGTTTTTAAAAACAACTGGGAATCCTTCTGCACGCCCATTCTACAGCCCCAAGTTATCTCCATTGGTATTTGCAGGGATGAGAGTTGTTAGAAATGGCATTATCGGTTGCGTATTTCAGTCATGAAGAGGTCCACAGTCAGAACTAAGAATAACTGAGGTTTGTGGCATTACTTTTCAATTCTCTGGTCATGTTGCTTGTAGGCCGCTGTTTCTTGGGCGGTTCCCAAGGATGCATCAGTGGGGAGGACAGCATCTGTCCTGCTCAGATCTCTGACTTTGCCAGTCAGATCTCTTGACTAGAAGCTCCAGTTAGGCTTGAATCTGCTGTAAGTGAAAAGTGAACAGAAGGGAAACCACGAGTGTGTAAGCACCACCATCTTCTTTCCAGAATCCTGTCATAAATCAGATAACACTGTTCTAAGAATTGCATGCTTACTAATTATTGAAAAAACATTACCTTTTCTTTGTGTCTAATTAGCATTTCAGCTTCAGTGTAAGGCTTGGTGATAAATGAGACTTGTATGCCATAGGTCCAGTAAATGATGAAAAACTGAAATCTGTGTTTGATTACTTTCTTCCTTCATAAAACAAACAAAGCTGAGCTGATCTCTAAGTAGAAATGGTGTCAGAAATGGTGTGGTCTAAAGGATGAGGTTGTTTTTATTTTTATTTCTCAGTTTCCTCATTGGGTGGCTCACATTACATGTAAACAATGCGATAAATACACTAACCTTAGCTAAGATAACCATGGAAAATCCTTTTATGCATTTCTAAATCAAAGGGTAAAACTCCATCTTCTACAAACTGTTAAGAGAATTATAGGGTAAATCTTAAAAAGCATGACCTGGAGCACCCTAGATTTCCAGATAGCACACTCTGAAACTTAATATCCACATAAAGCAATTGATGAAAAATAATGTAAAAATATTATCTACCCATTTGAGATAAGTCTTCTAGAGAGAAGGAGCAGGCTGAAAAGCTGAGGTTCTGTCTGCTGTGCCAGCTTGTGGAGTTTGAGACTCAGAACTTGATACGTGGGCATCTGAACAACACCATGTCTGAATGCAAGACTTAATTGAGCAGAATTTATGCTAGGCGTGTCATCGAGTTTGTTTAAAGATACAAGTTTGTTCTGAAGATACTGGAGGTCTTCGGCAGACTCTGCAGAGAGATAACTCATAGAGGCTGCTTTAGATGACAGCAGATGGGAAATCGGAGATTTTTAGCAGAAATTTGATGTCTCAAGAAGAGAGACTGGTGAGCAGGCTGTAGAAAGTTATTCCAGAGGGGAACCTCAATGGTTCAAGTAAACAGGACTTTAGAATATGTCCACTGCTTCCTCCTAGTAACCAAAACTTTTATGACGTTCAGTTGGCGCAGATCCACTTGCTTGGAAGGCGACTATGCATACATAATTCATGTCACAGTGATTCGGGTCATTGTGACCTCTGACAAAATTGGAACTTGAAATGAGAGATGATCCTTGGGCTCCCTGTTGCAGAGCCCCCAGTTCCCTCACCTTCAAGCAAAGCACTGTGCAGGAGGACAGTTAAGTCACGAGGAAATGTGGGCAAAGCCTTTTGCTTCTTGAAATGTCTGGGACAGTAATTCAAGCTCTGTCTGTGATAGAGCTGAAAGTGGTCTGAAGTGATCAGGTGTACATTGATTTCAGTTGGAAGTGTGATGCTTGGTAATATAATATTCCAGGAATTCTAAAGGATGACTTGATCAGCAGGTGTGTAAGGTAGAGCCGCAGATGACAAGCAAGTTTATCACCACCTTCAAATAGTTTCTTACTTAAAAGTCATTCCCAGGAGATGATCCTTGGGTGTTGTACTGTGCCTCCTGTGGAGAAGGCTTCCTCCCTGGTACTTTTTAGGTGCTCTCCAGAAAATCCTTCAAATTGTTCTGCTAAGAACCAAGCTAGCAATTTTGTTAAATAAAGCTTTAATTTTTTTATTGGTTTATTCAAAAGACCTCCTTAAGGTCCTGCGGCCGTGTCCCCCCCCCCCCCAAGTTGTCCACAAAATGGAAAAAAACCCCAAAGAAAACAAACAAATCGGTTAAAAAACAAAAAACAACAACAAAAAAAAAGGCAACCAAAACCCCACACCAAAACAAACTCACTCACCCACTGGCCAGATAATTCTCCTTAGACTACCTGGAGAGAAGACATCACCCTGTTTATATTCCTCTCAAGTAAGTGTTAAGCAGGATGAACTTGCTCCTTGCAGAATGATACTTTGATGCTTGCTTTACCACTTCAATATCACTAAAGTACTTTTGTAAAGTACTGTGTGTTTTTTCACAACTTGGCAATACTGGAGAGGGTATTGTGCTGCTGGACCCGTTTAGTGTGGGCAGTACCTTGAGAGAGTGGTTAGAGGAGCTGTGAACATGCATGATCCAAAATTTAGGCAGTCTTGGAAGAGAAATTGTAAAAGCCAGTTCTAAAAATTTTAGTGGCTTTGTACCTGTAGCTGTAGGGTAGTTGGGCAAAATGTTCACAGCTTCGTTAGGAGACCTGTGGGGAGTGTTGCTGTTAGTTTTGCAAGTATTAAATGCAAAATCTGAATTTGTTACAAATAAGTTGTTCTTAGCCGTTCTTGCAGCCTTGCCTGCAAGCTGAAGGAACCATGGTTTTAGAAAGCATTGTCCTTTCCCCTTTTCTGTGCTACTCCTGGTTATGTGGAGTGCTAGGAAAGGAAACTGAGAATCAGCAAATACTACTCACTCTACAGAAAAGTCTGTACAAGGGAAAAGTTTTCTATAGGGATGGCTAAGAGCTTTTAACATAATGAAGAAGATACTCAGCAGAGCTAATACTTGTGAGGAATAAATACTTCACAGAAAGTTGAGAAAGCAGCTAAGTGTCAATGTTCCTCTGAAAATGGCAAAAGTAATTGTAAAAACTGAACGGCATGGCATTTAATTATGTAAGGAACCAAAGGGGCTAAAAAAATAACAACCTGGTATATCAGAAAGCAATTTAAAATACAGGCTGAGGAAAATGGAATATTTCTGTCACAAGAAGATGAATTCCACCACTGGCTGCATTGATTTCGTGCCTCAAGTTCTGAACAGATCTGTAGCTGTGGAGGGGAGTGGAGAAAAAAGGATCATACTTTTCTTCCCTTGACCTCCCAAGCCAACACATTCCCCTTCTCAGCAAGAATGGTGAGAATGATTTGGATAAATATACAAACAGGACTTAAGAATTTAATTAGCTCTGTTGGTTGTTCAATCTCCAGTTGTCTGATTTAATTGTCCTTTTGAAGCAGAGCTCCATATGCTCTGTGAATGTCAGTAAACTAAGCTTGTTAGTGTACAGTGCAAAGGCCAAAGCTGAATTCTTGTGGGTACTCACAGCCTTTAATAAATAGCGTGGTGGTGCCGAGGAGGAATCGTTCTTTACACCCACTCACCCTTGAGATATTTCCCTTCAATTCAGAAATGAATATTCAGTTGAAAAGTTATTCATCTTATGCCTTTCAAAATATTCTTGGCACTGCACAGCAGTCTTGTCTGCAGAGGGGTGGGATGGTTGTTTGGTGGGTTGGATTTGGGTTCCCACCCCCCTCACCCCCCCGTCAGCTCCTGCCTTCACAGAAGATCTGAAGACAAGCAGTTGCTGTTAGACTTTTAGGTTTGTCTGCTTATTTGTTTGGGGTTGGGAATTTTTTTTTTTTTTGCCTGGCAGTCCTGTTTCCTGATCTGGGGAGCTTGTGCTCTATCTTCTTGGGGCAGAGATGGCACATCAGCATGGCATGAGAGGTCCCAGCATTAGGTTGTCAGGCCCTTAACAGAAGATCTTGCTGTGAAGTGTTCTCAGCTCTGCCAAACTGGAACAGTTAGGGCTAAAGGTCATTATAGGGAGTGCCTGCTTGAAGATTTCTTTGGTTTTGAGTGTGTGGGAAATTTAATTTAGGAGAATGCCTGATTTCCAGTCATTTTGTGAAGGGAAAAAGTAGTTTGAGAGTTTTTTACGGAATCAGCATTGTTTATTGATGTCAGTTTTGGTGATAATTTTGTTTGAACAGTTTCAGTCACCTCATAGTTGAAGGAACAAACATTTTGAAGGAATGTAGGCTTAGAGTATTAAGAATAATAAAAAGAAGGGCTGGCCGAAATGTGTTGCGGAACTCCTTGTACTGAATGATTGGATGATAAAATGCAGAGGAAGTTGCTTGTAGATAAACAAAAGCAATGTGTGCAGGAGGAGGAGGGGAGTCATAGAACAGCATATGCCATGAGTGCTGCACCAGGTGTTACTGCTCTGGAGGGACACTTGATGGTTGTCCTGTAAAAATGGCAGTGTAGTGATGGGTAAAACCAGGTGACAGTGCTCATTGGTGAAGGAATAGGGGGAAAAAACGAACAAACAAAAACCAAAACAACAAAAAACACCAAAAAAACCAGAAATCATAGACACACCACTGTATACATGCACAGTGCTCCTTGTCTTCAATAGCATGTACGGCTCTGGTCCTCCCTGTCTTCCATGTGACCTTCCCCAGTCCACCATAAGTTATAAAGAAGAAGCAGTGAAATCCAAAGTATGGGGTGACCAAAAAAAACCCACCAGGAGTCCTCGGTCTGGAAAGTACTTGACATAGAAGAGACCTGCAAAAAATATGAATGCTATGAAGAGTATAGGGAGTGAGTGTCCTCTGTTCTTCCCAGGAAGTGAGAATGAAACAAGGGTGTGAGAGCTATGAAGTGGGAGATGCTGGTTTCTCAGGCAGCTTTGAGGCTGCCAAGCTTGTACTGCCAGCCAGGATGATCTCTGAATTCAGTGAGGCCAAGAAATGGTTGTGTGATGGGGGTGTAGGTCATGGACTTGAGGGTAGAGAGCTTAGTAGAGGCAGAGTAAACTGGCATGACTGAAGAAAATGCATCTTGGAAAGGGATTCTGTTTTGGAGAAGGGACTGATTCAGGGAAAGGAAAGAAAGCAAAACAGCAGTTGAGCGCAGGAGTTGCAGGAATGGGCAGAGAAACCTCTGTCTACCCCAGCACGCATGCTTGCAAGGTAGGGATGGAGACAGGATTGTCAGAGTGAATCTGAGTTTCTGCTGTTGACAAATACAGCTCCAACTTGGATGAGCATCCTGCTAGCACACCTTCCCCCAGCAGTCGACAGCCTGTCACTGCCATAGTTTTACTTTATTCAGCTTGACTGCTCTGTGTAGAGGCTGTATTACACTAAGAACATTCCAGCTTTTAGATGATACTGTGTAATGGAATATTCATTTTAAATGATACCACACAGATAAGATACTAAGCCAACCTCTTTCAGATTAAATGCCAGAATGATCATACACTTTTATAACTTCATTTTAGCCTTGTTTTACATTAATGCATTTAATGATAAAACAGTAAACTGTTTTGTGGTTTTTTGTTGTTGTTTTTTTTTTGTTTGTTTGTTTGTTTGTTTGTTTTCCCCACTTCAACAAATCTCTCCAGTATGGTGCATCTGGATTTCTTGTGAAGATAAATTAAACTCCTGTAGATGTAGGCTGTGTTGGATCCCCGATTTATTTGCTGCGGTTGTTTCAAGTTATGTAATGAAAGATGGCAGTAATTGCAAGAAAGAGTATTTTCCCCTGGGTGGGACAAGCAGAGTTCTGCCCAGGGGAATGGGATTATGTTCTGTCCAGTGCCGCAGAGCAGTTGCTTGATGTAGTTGCTCAAGGCAGGCATCTTCTGAGTAGTCACCAGTTATACCTGGGGTAGTTTCTTCTAGTGTGAGAACCCTATTGCTTTGTGTGACTGGTAGGCATCTGACCAGTAGTTCAAGTCAAAACTGCTTTAAACATCATCTAGTGTTGTACAGGATTGGTTATCTGAAGTGTTAGACCCTGCACATGAAAAACTAATCTATTTTGGAATTTGCAATTTCTGTGCCATAGCATCTCATCTGTAAGATATGCCATTTCTTGAAGAGATTTTGTTTGGAAATAAGTGTTATACAGTATTCCTGAAGCATTTCAAAGATGGAAACACATGAAGGTAACTGTGTGCATGAAGAATCCTGCCCTTCTTAGAAGAGACTTTCCATTCCTAGAGTTTTTTAGAGGAAGGTGCAAGCAGAAAGCTGAACATAGACCAGAGAAGGGCAAAATATTCATAAAGTTGATGGTTGAGAGGTTTTCCAGCATATGAGGAGAGACTGTGCTCTTGTTGTAGTTGCATTAAGTGAATCAAAGTAATGGTATATGATTGACAGTGATAGTTATGGTACTGTCAACTTTTATGTTGATGGTTTTGCCAGTTGATACTACGTTTTGTTGGTATTGCTTGTTTAATATATTGTACTGTGTTGGTTTTCTGATTCTTATCCTAATGTGGCTTACTGTCTCCTTTGCTGCTAAAAAAATTAATTAAATACTGTTTAATTATGACCAACCAATTCAGATAACAGGATGCTCTCAGTGACCCTTGGTGTAATAGAAATAATGACAAATACAGTGGAGAAAACTCCTGTGTGTCATTGATTTAAAGTAGGTGAGGTTTACTAATTTCATGGGAAGGTTACCAGCTGGTGTTTGTGTGTGGTTAGGTAGACAGGTGGCCACTGGGTGGGAGAAGGAAAATCCCAAATTACCTTTTGGGGAGTTTTTGTATTCTTACAGGTTTTCAGAAAATCTGATTATGTTCTATAAGCAGCCTGAGTTACCTATTTTAATGCTTCATTTAAGTCCTTAATGTCAATTGATATAAAAGCCAATCACATTAAAGTAAATATAGCTATTTTAGAAGGGTATATGTCCAACATTCCACGTGACTTCATTGTATCCTCATCTTTGATCTATAGTGTTCTTTTAATACTTAAAAATCTGCTGAGCATCTGTAGTATTGTCCTTGGAAGCACATAACCTGTACCAGGTACACTTGACCAGCCCATGGAATGTGTGTGGCCTTCCTTGGTGTTACTGCTCTTCATGATGGTTGTGTGGGATAACTTCACTGGCCAGACAAAGATCTCCTTGTCCTAACCTGCCATTAGGGCTCAGAGCAGTTACAGAAGTTTGAGAAGGGGATCAGCATGATGTAGTCCAGTGGAGGATAAAAGATCTCTGGGAAGTGGCTCTTTATGGCAACTTGAAGCCAAGGGGGGCAGAAGTATTGCAACAAAAATGCTGCCTGCAGGCTGCTGCTGCAGCCTCTTGTTGCAGGGAGTGTAACTGGTATTGGCGTTTGAGCTGTTGCTCCTAGAGCAGCACTGTGTCTTTCTACTTCTTAAACCGACTCTGTGAAGGATCCTGCAGGACTAATTCAGCCTTCATCTAGAACTCTTCCTCTCATGTTGCAGTAACTTGCAGGTAGGTGGAAACTTTGAGTTTCTGAACTGTAATGTGGCTGGAGAAAATCTATTCTTTGGTTTGTTGCCTGGAGTTTTACTACCATCTGTTTTATCTGTGGAAAAATACCTAGTTTAACTTTCAGTGTGAAGCTTTGCTGATCAATACGCTACAAGCATAGTAAAGTTCAAGAAATTGCCTCCATTACTATCTTGAGATGAGAAATTGATTTAGCTGCATTCTCTCTGCTAATTCGTCTGTGCTTTACATTCCCATAAAAGGTATTATGTGCTCCTTATTTTCAAGCAGTGTCATCAATCCTAATGGAGAGAAGAATGAAAATTTATATAGTGTGTATGGGATAGTTGATCTCTGACTTAGCTCTTAATTTGTAAATGTTTCCATAGGCTTCAGTTCTTAGCTTCTTACTGTGCTTAGGTTATATGCAAAATCTAGAGGCTGGCATGGGAGCAAAACTGAAGAATGTGGCAAAGGACTATAAAGTTAGATTGCTTTTTAATCTAAACATCAAAAAATGAGATGCTGATTAAAATCTAATGAAAGTAATTAAAACCTCATTTGTGAATTTTATGTACTTCTGCAGAGTTTGGTCCTGCGTTAATTATACTGGGACTGTTTTCAGTATTATCAGCCATCACTTCACTACCTCTGGCTCTAAAATGCCTGAAGTGTTATTCTTTTAACTAGGGTGTTATGTACGAGAGCTTTGCACGTATCTGCTAATTTACATACGGCTGCGTAAGAGTGGTATTGCAGCTCTGATGATGAAGGTGATGTAGTGGGAAGTGTCCAAATCAAACAAGACAAGCAGAAAAAAGGTTTTCCTGGGCATTCCTGTTGATTTTCCCAGTGTCCATCAGCTTGGCCTCTCTAGGAAGCTGCTAGGGATGGTTTGTCTGCAGAATACTTTGGCATTTTTAGGTTTAATACTAGCATTTGTTGTTCTGGCGCAGATAGCTAAATGAAAAAGAAAGCAAAACTCTATACTGTCTATATACTGTAACTTTGCTTACAGCTCACGATACAGCAGTTATTTTTTTTAAATGAAATTTTGGCAGGTTCTAAACAGCTGTGTTAAACTAGGGCAATAAAAAAAAACCCCAGTTTTTCTCTTTTGGTTCCACTGATGTTAACCTCAGGTTTTCCCTGTGTGTCTGAATATTTCCTGTTAAAAATACAAAGCAGTGGTACACACCTGTCAGTCATCCAGAAGATTCGGTATGTCTGTTACAGACCTAAAGTTGTTATCTAACTTGGTTTCTATACTGGTATTTAAAGCATTAAGCACACGTGTGTTTATACAAACCTGTCTTATTTCAATGAAGAAGCGAATTCTTGGTATTTGCTGAGAAAAGCTGTCAGCAGATAGGATGCAAGCAGGTAACAAACTGCTTTTGGTGACGTTTGCAGCAAGAGATGAACACAGACATATTTTAGTTACTGGGACTTAACACAGTAATGTAAGCAAAAACTTACTTGGATCAAGGAAAAAAAAAAAATCTGTGTGTTCCCATGTAATGCTACCAGTACTTACCATCATCTGAGGTTTCTGTCAAAGAAAGGTGCTTTGAGCAGGTTAGGCCTTGTAAGGAATTCCACTGTCTCTGTGGTGCACCTTTTGATGGATTTGGTTAGTGTCTGGATTATGCTGTGGACCTGTCTGTTTCCTGGGGGCTTGGGGGAAGATGAAGGGGGAAGCAGAGGCTTGATGTTGGGCAGGGCAAGGGAGCTACTTGGGTTCATCTCCCCCACCCTGCTGGTGGCCAAAGGGAGGGTACTTGTTCTGTGCAAGGAACTGATTGACTTGGGAAGTGACTTATTGCTGTATATAGTAGTGCTACAGTGTTTGAGAGCTATTATCAGAGATTTTAAAATAATAAAAATTCCATCTAGTGTGAAGGTGAGAGAAGGAAAATGCTCATTGAGATCTGAGGTTGTCTGTGCCCTTCTACCCTGAGCAGTCATTTATACAGTTTCTTATTAAGTCTGGAATGAGTTTCCAAAATCTGGTAGTGCTCTGTGTGGATGAAGAGTTTTCCATCAATATTGGTGAGCTGTGACTAGCACCCTAAGCTTCCAGGCTTGTTTCATCGAAGTGACCTCAAGGATCATCTGGTCCAACCTTTCTTGGAAAAAGCATAGTCTCGAGAAGATGTCCCAGCACTGTATCTTGCCACATCTTAGTTGCCCAATGTTGGGGAATCCCAACATTACTATTATTGCAGTGGCTGATTGTTCTCATTGTGAAAAATTTTCTTCTTGTATCCAGTTCAAATCTCTCCAGGAGTAACCCATTAGCCCTTGTCTTTTCCATTTGACTTCTTGTAAAAAGGGAGTCTTCATCTTCTTTGTAGCCACCCTTTAAATACTGGAACGTGGTGATAAATATTGGGTGCTCCATAAGCCTTATTTTCTCAAGGCTGAACAAAACCAGTTCTCTCAGACTTTGCTCCCAGTCCTTCAGTCATATTTGTGGTCCATCTCTAGGCCCTCTTCAGCCTGTCCACTTTTTTGGGGTTTTTTTTTCAGTGAGGACCAAAACTGAAAACAGTATTCCAGATATGGCCTGACAAGCACTGGGTAGAGTGGGTTAATGACTATCTCTTCTGGTGATGTCCTTGTGGATGCAACCCAGCATCCTGTTGGCTTTCTTTGCTGCTGCAGCACACTGTTCACTCATACTGAGCATGTCCACCAGGACACCCATCTCCCTTTCCATGGAGCTGCTCCCCTGCTGGGTAGATCCCTGCTTGTGCAGCACTCCTGGATTATGTTTTCCCAGGTGCAAGACCTTACACTTGTTTTTGTTGAACTTCATAAGGTTTTTGTTAGCTCATTCTTCCAGCCTATCCAGGTCTTCCTGCAGGGTGGCTCTCCCTTGTGAAGTGTCTGCTTCCCTGCTCAGCTTCTTTGGTAAATTTCATCAGGGCACGCTTGATCCTATCCTTCAGATCAGTTATGAAGATATTAAACAGCTGTGGGACCAATATCAGTCCCTGAGCGGCCTCGATTGTGACAGGTTGCTAATTTGAAAAGGAGCTATTTACTACCATCTTCTGGGTGTGAGCTGTCAGCCAGTTGCCCACCTATCAGATTACTGCGCAGACCACTTCTCTAGATGTAATGCATCACCTTCTCTAGGAGGAGGCTGTGGGAAACTGTGTAGAAAGCCTTGGAGAAATCCAGGTAGGCAATATCCACTGCTTGCCCCTCAAACTGAGCAGGTTACTTTGTCATAGAACGCTATCGAGTTTGTCAAGCAGTTTGCCCATGGTGAATCCATGCTGGCTTTTCCTAGTCATGTGCTTCATTTGACTTGGGATAGGCCCCAGGAGGATTCAGTCCTTAACATTCCCAAGGACTGAAGTAAGACTGATGGGCCTGTAATATCCTGGATCCTTCTTTGACCTCTTCCTGTAGCTGGAGGTGACATTAGCCTTCTTCCAGTCTTTTGGGATATCCCCCAATCCACACTTTCTCAAAGATTACGGAGAGCAGCCTTGCAATGACATCAGCCAGCTCTCTTAACACCTTTGGGTGCTCAGTGCCTTCCCTAAAAGCTGACTTGGCAGCAGCATCTACAAAAACAAATGTGTTTTCATTTAAATAATTTAAGATGCCGTGTCTAGATATCTCTTCTGTGCTGGGTGACAACATGATTGTATCTCCTGCACCTTTAACTTTCATTGATCCCTCCCTTCCTGATTGCTATACCTTCTCTTGTTTGTGTGATGCTCGTCATGTAGGTTGCAATTTCTGGGCCAGAAAATCTCTGAGAGCATCTAGCCCATCTTTGGGTCTGTCAAAGCAATGTAAGATGCTGTGGAAGCTGCGGTAGAGGCACGATCTTGTTTTATTTATTGCATCAACATAACCCCTTCCTCATTTTGCAGTAGGCACTGAAGCTGAGTAAGAAGAAAAGATGAATTTACTCATATTTCAGTCGGTAATTTGAAATCCTAGAGATCTGACAATGAAGCAGTCTCTCATTATTGATACAGGGAAGAGGTTCTTGGTTGTTCTTTAAGGAAGTTATAGTGCTTATAGATGACCTCTGCAACAGTGACTTGAAGAGAGTAGCTTAGAAATACTATATTGAATATAAATTTAGTATTTGGTTGTGTTATAACAGGAAGCCCGTTCTTGCAGGCCTACTCATGGTTTGGGTCAAGCTGGTGATATTTTGTAATCACATGGGGAGGGGAAAACTAATTTCCAGTCTTTTGCTTTATGTTTAGATACATCATTTTGAGGTCACAGAATGAAAGCAGCATGAAATGTTATGGCAAAGACAGCACAGCAAGATACAGGAGTCTCACAAATCCTCAAAAATCAGGTAAAGTTGCAGCATCATATGTCCACTTTCTATGAGGCTGGCTTGTTTACTGAGGCTCTGTGCTTTCTGACTTCTTTTCTAAAAATTGGTCTTCTGAGTCTATGTGGTTTTATTGAGGGACTTACCAAAACCAAGTAGTTGTGCGTTGGCTTTGTGTCCTGTAAAACATTATTTTATATATAACACAGGAGATCCATACACATTTAAATATTTCTTAAGGAACTACCCTGGCTATATTGTTTCATACAAGCAAAATGGACAGTACTTAAAAAAAAAAAAAAAAAAGTAGCAGCCATGGTAATCAGGTTTTAATAGCCATTGGATTTTACTTGGCTCCATTGCTAGATACCAACATGATCTATTTTCAGAGGGATTGACTTTTCAGAGGGTCCTGCAGCTGCATTTCTGAAAACTGTCTCCTTTGGAGGAGACCCTGGGCTCAGAATAGCTGTTTCCTCCCTACTGAAAGCTTAGCCATATGCTGTTTTCCACATCCTACTACTTCTGCCTGTTTGTTTCTCTTTAATTGTTTATCTGTCTCAGGATGTTTCCTTCTTGCCTGTTTTTACAAATCCCAGCATATGTTCTCTGACTGTTTCACAGCATTTACAGTTGCAGAAAAAGGCAATCACATTACAAGCTTCAGTGTGTAAACACTATAGATGTCAGGAAGAAACTAGTTAAGTGCTCTAAGGATGCTCATTTTATACTAAAATCGCATGTTGTGACCACAGCCATGATAAGCAATAGCTGATGGATTGATGTTTGAATGGAAAGGCATGAAAATTTCCTCCCCTCCCCCAAATCAACAGCAGTGACCAGAGGTGGTAATGTAGCCACATAGAATAAGCAGTAAGGTCTGTGCTAAATCTTCATGCCTGGATCTTGTTGTCTCTCTAGAACTAAAATCTTGCTGGAGAAAAACAAGTCATGCAGTTCAGTAATAGAAATAAACTAAAAGATGAAATTGAGAGCAATTTTCAAATAGGACATGTTTATTTTCCACAAAGCATTTGAGAGTATTTCCCTTGATGCAGAACTCAGCAGAAGGAACTAAAATTTATTTTATCTAAGCAGTTGGTAAACCTAGATTGGCTGAAGAGATTTCAAATCAAATTGCATAGACAGCTTCAGCTTTCATCAAATGTGCTGTAAAATATTGGTGAATATTAAAAAAAAAAAAAAAATCATTGTTTACTACAGGTGATCGGCACCTTTAATTCTGTCTTATGTATGCTTTTTAGTTGTTTAGTCATGGAATATGCAACTCAAGTGCCCTTCTAGCCTTACTCAAGGTTTGTGTTTTATTTTTAGTTTTAATCAGTGTTATGAGGAGATCACATCATTTTATATTTGCTGGTTTTATGAAGTAATGTGATACCTTCTTCAGTCTCCAAACCCTTCAAAGTACCTTGAAACTGTAACACTGACTCACTGACAGCAAAGATAATCAGATTTGTTGAAGCCAACCTTCTTTCTTTGGAACTCATGGAACTGTATCTCCTTTTAAATTAAATTTGAGTTAATGGCTTTATTTAGAAAACTACCTCCTCTTCTTGAATAACCAACTTTCTGATAGTTTTGGGGAAAAAAGTTTTCATTAAATTACCAGTGCCTCAGAATGTATTTTCTACTTATAACTTAGATCAAAAGGAGAGGAAAATGTTTCTGCTTGTTTGTCTTCCTTTCTCCTCCCCCTTTTCTAGAGTCTTTCCTGAGATGATCAACTGTTAGTTTTGCTGTTGTTTTGTTGCCTTTTCTAAAAATTTCACTGAAGTAGAGAAATTGCTCAGTTCCACTCCCAATACCGCTGTTGCTCTCCCTTCCCCCAAGTCCAATGTGTTCTTTATTAAGCTGAATTAGGACATTGTAGTCTCTCTTAAGAGTGGAAATGGGAACAGCTTAACTGAGCAGCCACATGAGACTCAGCAGCCTCTCCAACTGCACTGCAGAAGGAGCTTGGCTGCAAAGGGAATGATAATTTTTAAAGGATTTGTGCAACTGTTGAGGAATTACCAGCATTAATATTAAAAAGCAGCTAATCTGTGTTTCCCCTTCCATTTTAAATGTATAGCTTTATTACTGGGCTTGCTTTAAAATCAGAGTACTAAAAATTTTGCTTTCTTTTCACTTTTGCAGTTTCATTTGCTTGTGTTCTCATATACTGAATTGTGGTTTTTGGTGCTGGCATTTGACAAGCTTGGTGTTTGTGTGCAGATATGGATGCAAATTTGAGATCTCTGCCATTCATAGAAAGTAAAAATTGAAGTGCAATTGGAAGCATACAAGCAGTTGTATCCACGATTTGGATTAAAAGATTTTCTGTCCTACAAGCATTTGTCCCTGACACAGCTATAGAAAATTATGGTTGATCCTTGAAATCCATATTGCTGTTTTGGTGTTTGTTCTAACCAAAATGGCCATGATCATGATACCTTTTGACCCTCTTTTTCAATGTCTGACTCTCTTTATTGCTATATCAGATGTCTTCAGGGTTTCTATAGATGTTTTATAAAAAAAAAAAAAGTAGATCTTTGAATTTTCTCACCTCCCTCACCCAACCACCTTGCTTGGCATTAGCAATTATTCATTCTGTTTCAGTATTGTTCTGTGTTTTCATGTATTTATTTCCTGTGCCAAAAGAAAATGGAGATGGAGCTTGAACTGTGGCTACACAAAGAGCTATGGAACCAAACCTGTTACCAAGAAAGCCTGTAAGAGCACAGGGGTCTCAGAAATATGCCACTCTTCCTCTCCTGATTCTGTGCTTTTTAGACGTCCAGCCTTGCTGCAGTCATCAGCTCTGAAGATGATGGGGTAGCTCCAGCTTCACTCCCAAAAGCTGGGTTTGAGTAATGCAGATGTGTCCGTTCATAGATAGCACACTCTTGATTTTTAAAGCTTTGGTGGTTGTACAGTGGAAATGCCCAGCAGAAAATCATCCCTCTTTGTGCTGTGGCTTAAAGGCTGAGTAAAAGTCATCCCATGTGGCAGGGGCTGCTGGTAGCAGAATGTGTTAGCAGAACAGAGGCTATCGGGGAAGGAACTGCTGTATGTTCCTCTGTCTGTCCTAAAGGAAATCAGAGAGCAAGATGATGCAAATAATGGCTGTCTTGATTTAGGAATAGCTTAGCAGAACATCTGACAGTTCTGAATAACAAAACAGGCCAATCAAAACATTCTCATAAAAAAAGGCTAATAACTAAGATAAATCCTATTTTGTTACTGTGGAAGTTGGGGGGGAGGGGGGGGGTGTAAAACAAAAGAATTAAGAGAACAGAGAACTTCTGGTTTTGAATTTTACCCTTATCCAGAGTTAAAAAATCTTATGTTCTAATAGAAAAAAGACAGGCATTTGATAAAGCCCTGTCTCAGCCTGTGACTAAAGGGTAGAAATGCACAGTTCAAATGTGTCTGCAGCATTAAAAGAACAAACAGTGATGGCACATTTCTGTAAGCAGGCATGCCTCGAGTTGTGTTGTTAAAAAAACCCCAGTTTGGACTGCTAAGAGTGGTGGTTAAACTTGCTTTAACTGACATGTTACTGTCCTGGAAGGTGGGACATGAGGAGGCATGGTGCCCCAGCAAATGAGCATCTGCTGATACTGTTTTCTGTGAGTGGCTGCAGGTGCTCTGTCCTGCAGAAGCTGGTTGAACGTGGAGGTCTTTTTTTCATCTGCCATTTTATCCAGTTGTCTTTTTTTCCAGGCTAGCTAGTAATTAATCTATAAAAGCATCTACATTTTTGCTTAAAGTGACAGCTGAAGAACTTGAAATGAGTTGGACAAACCATAGTATCCAATTCCCTTTTGATACACAGCCATGCAACCTACTGAGATGGCTCAGATCCATGCTTTAATAACGTTATGGCCTTTTAATGAGTCTACTTCCTTCAGCGTCTGCTCCCCTGCAGTGTATTGTCTTCACTCTCCATCAATTCAGTTCTGAAACTGGCGCTGGCTGGCATTTGGTCCTTGTTTTGCAGCCTGCACCAAGCCCAACTTTCAGGCACTAGCTTATTTGGAGTGGATGTCTTGTTCTAAAATTCATGCAGGTCCAGGCAGTTTGACAGTGTGACTGTGGCTTGATCTGTTGTTTACTAGAGTTGAAAAGGTTTCAACTTTTGTGGTGCATGATGGAACTGGGAGTGTTTTGTTTTGTTGTTTGTTTTTTTTTTTTTTTTTTAATAGCTGCTGTCTCCTTGATATTTCTCTGCTTGTCATCTTCTCTAAGTTCTTCTTATTCTCCAGTGATACAGTTTATGAAGGAGGAAAATCGGATCACCTTTATTGAAGACTGATAATGTTGGAATATTCTTCCATTTCATGTTTACCAGAATTAAATTATGGCATGCTTCCAGGAGAGACTGCTGCTTGTATTGCTTTACATTTGCTTGTGTTTGCAGAGGGAGCCAGGTGGAGTGTGTAAAGACATCTTAGCCAGCTTAGCATGTCCCTGCCATGGCTTTCAGTCTGGAGATTGGAGCTGTGCAAGTTGAAGGGGACCACACTGAAATGATGAGAAAGAGTTGGAGGAACACCTTGTCTGTGTTGAAATCAATTGAAGTCCCATTAGTTTGAGTCCAGATTCCATCCATAAACTTAACTAGGATATTTCTCTTTCTAGACACTCTACAGAAATGTTTCTGTCCTTGCAAATTTGTTTTCGTGTTTCTTTGTAACGACTGGGTAATTGGGATATATCTGTAATGTCAGAAATGTAATGGGTTAAGTAGCATAAATGACTGCTGGGGAGAGAAGAAACACAGAACTGCAGAACCATCATTGCTTTCAAACTGCTGCTGCTTTTAGTTGTTTGCTTTAACCATTTAAGAGTCTTGTTGTGATAAATTAGTGATGGGTATTTAGGCACCAGTGCTAAACAAAAAGGAGAAAAAGCACCCTTTTCTTCCTGTCATTGAAAGAAATAGAAATCATGTTGTACACTGCCAGTGGCTTCTCAGCTGGTGAGAGACGAACGTTGGAGGCCCTAAACCCTTCATCATGTTGTATACAACACTGAAATACTCCGTTAGATTTTAATCCAACAAGAAATGTAGATTGTTAGCATTTTGTTAAAGCTGACAGCAAACACCCAGTGTATATACAGCATCAAGCCCTTGAATTTAAGCCTGTTCAAGTACTAAAAAAAAAAAATCTGGTATGTGAGGAAATGGTTTATTACCGATTATGCTTTTATCGATGTGCTTGTGGTTTGTTTTTATTTTCCTGTTACCTGAAGATAGAATAACAATGCTTTTTAAACTTAGGTGCTCTTCTCCCTCCAGATCAGTGATGCTTTTGAAAGGAATTTTTTAATCTTTTTTTGGGGGGTGGGGAAGGTGGGGAATGGACATTTGAAAACAATGCACATTTTTCAAACATGTTTCTCATAGTGACCAAACTTGCCAGTCCTTTTGTGATTTGACTGGTATTTTAATTTAATATTCCATTATTTTTTTCAGATTTCTCCAATTTTTTCTGTGGAACTAGGATGATAACTCTGTAATCTACCTAACAGACAGCAATGTGTCCCAACTCCCAAACCACAGTTGAGTTGAGAATGCTGGAGCTGCTGGATAGGAAATTGCTACGAGTGTGTTTTTTGTTTTGATTTGGTTTTGATGTTTTGTTTTGGTTTATTTCTTCTGAGAGGGGGGAAGAGAGGTTTGTGCTAATGCCTCAGATATAAAACCTTCTAGGCTTTTTTCCAGTGAGAACTTTTTTTTTTTTTGTGAGAACTTTGTCAGGTAATCCCCTGTTGAAGGGGTGCAGTAAGTGGAAGTTGGTGCACACCCAAGGGCTGACACTTTCGCTGGTGACCACAAAACCAGCTGTGGATTCTGGTACAGGTGGTAGCATCTACTACCATCATGCTCCTGCCTGTGGGTAGAGTAGGGGGTCAGGGGAATGGTTGGCCACCTGATTCATTTTTGTACTCAAGTCATGTTGTTTGCTGACTTAAGTGTTCTTACTGTCCTTACTCCTGAAATTTTTGCAGTCTTTAACTGCTTCTGGGAGACATTTATTCTCACTTGCTGGTTTGTATCACCATTATTTCTTGTCCTTTGACTAATACTTGTCACTTCAAACCTTAAAAAGAAGGGCCAAAACCAAGGAACCTGGTGTAAATTACAACATTGTTAATGGTTGAAATGAGACATACATCTTATACAAAAAGTGCATCAACAGATCCAAGAGTACCCTGATTTCATGGGAAGATGTGTTCAGAGCATCTCAGCTGAGCTTTCTTAACTTGGGAGGCATAAGGGGACATGCCTGTTCCTGTGTTAGGATCCCTCTCTTCCTCTAAAAGCTGATGGCTTTTCAGTGTGAAATATCACACTGTGTTTATTTTTATACCCTTTTGAATGTTTTATGGTGGCTTTGTTTAGTTTCCCTTCATAATTTTTAATAGGAAGACTTTGAAGTTGGGTTGTGGCTGAAAAACCTTGTTGGCAGCCCTGGCCATTCATTGTTGACTCCTATCTTTTTTCATTTGTACATCTATAAAATCTGGAAGGGAGTGTGTTCAGAGAAACTATGAAGCAATGTGTATTTCTGGAAAGAGGAAATAAACTTGCAATTACTCTCAGCCATTATTTGTCACGTGAAATGTTACATGCTAATAGCTGCAGATGGTTTACACAAAAACTGTGTATAGACTGAAAGCCCTCTTCATTGGGAGCTATGGTTTTCTGTCATACATTACACTAGAACGGAAAAGGGTTTTTTCTGCCTGCAGCAATGTGTTACCCTTATTTGTTTTTGCTAGCACAGACCTTGTTAATGTGCATCTGGCAATAGTTAAAATTTTCTCCATCAGTGAATTCACATTTATCCATCTAAATCAAGGATTCTCCTAAGTTTAATCAGGTAAGGATGTCAGTACACAGGAGTCTTTGGTGGAAAGCATATTTAGAAGGGCAGATGTGAAGGAGGTAGAGTTAAGGTGGCGGTCTAATATTTTTGTGCTCCTGTTAAAGTTCAGAATCAACTCTTATGTTAAAACATACTTATGTGTGCATAGGCATATGGTAGTTCTGTGCATGCCTGTGATTGTAGACACAGGGATTGCTTCATAGTGTGGAATAGTAAAATAACCCATAATAATGTGCCAATGTATTTTGTTGCTTTTCATTCAAAACAGTACAGACATCTGTAAAGTGTTACTTGGCAGTTTATTCAGTAAAACTGATAAAAGGTTGCATTCAGGATAAATTAGTCTGTTAAAATAATGCAAATCAAAGAAGGAGGTGTGAGAAGGTAGAACAGAAGTGGGAGTTCAGCACTCCTGATTTAAGGCAGGTGATCAGAAGAGGTTTCCATGAACTGGTTTGGTCTTAGCATTAATCAGATTCCACGTAGAAGTGGAAAACAAATCTATGTGCACAAGTGCAATTGGGTGACTGTGCTCATGACTTTGTTTTGGTTTTGGGTTGTTTGTTTTTGTTTAGTTGTTTTTGTTGTTGGTTGGTTGGTTTTTGTCACAGCAATGAGCATTAGTGTGGCATCTTATTCTATAGTGATGCTCTATTTTCATACCACTAGTGGACACCTCCTCTAGATACCCTGGAAGATGTGAGAAGCTGTAGAAGGCTTTGTGCAAATCCCAGATTACAATTAACTTTTCTGTGTGTCCTCTTAGATGCTGATACCCGAGTATGGTCAGCTTTGTTCAGAGCCATGGTTTACTTTTACCTGCCTTCTCAGGCCTTTGTGGAGGTACCTGCAGTATCCACAGTACTTTCTATTATGTTATTAAATGGGCAGGCGTGTTCCTTCTGATAAGAAGGCTGTAACTCTAGGAAGGTGACTGGCTAGAACTAGTCATGAGAGAACAGTATGGAGCCAGCTAAAACTGCTTGAATGTTTATGTACTTCAGGGGGCAAAAACAGTTTTGAAGAATAAGCCTTTATTGGTTTGGCAGAATAACTTTCTCAGAGCGGTAGAGAAGAGGTAGGATAATGGGTTGAGCTGAAGTAATCTAACTGCTCTGGAATAGCCCAGCTGCTACTGTTTTGCATCTGATTTATGTATTTCAAACTAGGAGATTTTACAGTTTCCTTTGAGGCAAAAACCGTAACAGTGTATGTAGAGTGCCAGCACTTACCTTGTCCTTCTCTTACCCCACAGGTGCCTGGCACACTGAACCTACTGATCTGTATAGAACTTGTGCTGTCATCTATTTATTGAAGATGTGAAGCAATGTCAAGTCAGAGGCTGGAGTTACTGACAGACTGGAGGAAATCTTAGTCTTTGTAATGCACATGGACATGCTGAATTATAAGTAATTCTAGCTTTTGTTTCCCTTCCCCTTCTTTCCCCTCACTCATCTATCTCAGGGTTCTTAGAGATTTCAATGGTTCATGTGCCTGTAAGTTTGGAACAGAAGTGACCAAAAATGGGGGACCAGCAATTGTACAAAACTAACCATACTGCCAACAGCAATGAGAACTTGTACTACCAACAACACCAAATGAACTCCCTTCCGTCTCTAAATCATAGCTATGGGACATCTGTTATGGATGCTCCTCAGGTGTCCCCTCTCTCTCCTCAGTTTCCCCAAGATTCAAGAGATGGTATAGCTTTGCCTGTAGGTTCAAAAAGTCTTGGGTCAGTGGATACATCTCGACAAACCAGTTGGACACATTCTGGCTCAGGAAACCACATCCCAATGAGGAACAATTTGAATAATCAAAGCGCAATGTGGAGCCCCCTCGGGCAGGGGGAGTCCCACGATGGTTACCAATATTCTTACTCTCAACCCAGTGAAAATCGATCGCAAAAAATTACCAGTGGGGTCCTGCATAAATTGGACTCCTTTACGCAAGTATTTGCTAACCAAAATCTGAGAATTCAAGTCAACAACATGGCTCAGGTTTTGCATGCAGAGTCCTCGATGGCAGATAATTCTGGTGACAGCGCACTCAGGCAGCTGCTGTCCCAGAAGCCGGCAGTTGAGCAACAGCCAGTAACTTCCAGCCTACAAAGATACCAACCACTGCCACAGCAAACGCACCAGAATTTTGCAAGCACACAGCAAAAGCAACAAATGCAAGTCATGCAGCACCAACAGTTGTACTATGACTACCAGCAGCATTTATCGCAAATGCAGATGCATTCTGCGTTCCAGCAAGGACAGGCGCACGTCCAGCAAATGCAGTCCCAGCAGCTCTTACCGCAGCAGATGCAGCACTTGCAGCAGACTCAATACTACGCTCAGCCGCAGCAGGGACATCAGCGGCTCTCGATACAGGAGATCCAGCAGCAGCAGCAGCAACAGCAGACTCGGCAGCAGCGTCAGTGTCCAGTGCAAATAGCTCAGTATTACCAAACACAACCTGTCATGCAGCAGTTACAGCAACAGCAGCAGATGCAGTTGCCGCTTCCTCCATATCACAGGGAACCTGATCCAAAGACTATGCATGAACCACACCAGTACTCGCAGGATCCAACTCATCCTGTGCAGCTTATCCAGTTGGGAGCAGTGTCTCAGTATTGCTACCAAGATCCCCATGAACAGTACAGGCACTTGTACCCACAGAGTTTACTGCAGCAGCAGCAAGATCAGCAGAAGCAATACCCGAGTGAGAGCAGAGGGCCGTCTCTGAACTCCCACGTTGGCCTCACTCCACCAGAGACTACGGAGGATCCCACACGGCAGGAGGTTAATTCTGTAGGTAATGCTGTCGCTCACCGAACTCCTCTGCCACCCTCGGGAGTTCATATGAACAACAAAAGCTCTCAGCAAGACTCTCCTAGCACTGCGTGGCCTCAGGTAGGTAGTATTTGGGATCTGTGTTCAGACAAACTTGTGTTGCAGGAGAGTAGCAAGGTGTGGAAATGAAACGCTTGCCAGAGAGCCAGAAGATTAGGATGTGAGTGGTGGGCATCACTAGAATATTTTGGGGAACAGCATTAATAAAATTCTCCTGTCTACATCGCTGGGTTGGCATCAGGCCAGGCTGGTGACAGCACAGAGCTACTGCTGCTGCAGGCCTGTTGCTTCACTCCAAAGAGGTATTGGGAAGTTCTGCCTTGGTTTCTGGGGAGGAGGGACCCACTTACAACAAAGTGCTCTTGCTAATTTTTCAACACCTGAGGGCTCAGTTGTTCAGGAAGAGTTAGTCAACTCCCTGTTTCCAAAAGCAATACTTCTGGGTGTGAGCAAAGGCTTCAAACAGCAGGTGGGTGTAAGGAAACTTGTACTGGCCATGCTCACAGGGGCACTGATTTGGTAGAGACATGTAAGGCTCTCAATTCGGAGGCTTTTAATATTAGTAAAATTATATGCAAAATGGAAACATAATGCTGTGAGGACCTTTAATTAGGCATTAATACTTCCTGAAAAATTCTCTTCTCTTTTTCCCTTCTCCTTTTTTCCTCCTCCTTCTCCTCCTTTGATAGCAGGCCCAACTGTCAGATGGCAGACTGCAGCCGCTGTCCCCAGAACAAAGGTATTTTTAATTTTTTTTTTCTTTTTGATTTATATGTGAGAAATACAAAGGAATGCTACGGGTTAGGAGGAGGAGAATGCACTCTGGGTGGGTAATAATTGTTGCTCTTCTAGAAACATCTGTAGTTTTGTGCTTTGTGAATTTAAGTCTGTGTGATTTCCACTGTCACCCTACCAGCAATAAAATCAAATAAAAGCTTTGTCTTTTCAAGAAAGAGAGAAAAAGGCATCAAAGAAAAAGCAAAAGTGAGGGACAATGTGTGGTTTGAATTTGGATTTTCATCAGCAGGGATCTTCTCTCCTGAAGGTCTCGCGTCTGAGGGGCTGAGGTGTTCCCCAGCGTCGTTGTCTACCATAAGTTGGAGCACTGCATCCAAGTACTTGTTAACTGTTGTCACGAGTGAGGAAATGTAGGTCTGTCATGATAGATCTCGTGCGTTCTCAGACTTTTCCATACTGAGGACCACATTTTGATGAGCATATTCTACTCAAAACTTTCCTTCCCCCATCTTGGGAGCAGCTGATTTAGGTTAGCTTATCACCTATGTATTCCCCAACACTCACCCAAGCTTACTTGTGGCTTCATAACCATCTAGCTGTAAAATTTTATTGACTTCCTTGACTAAAAAGCTTTCTCTGCAACAAAGGGAATGTGCCAAACTAATGTCTTTTCTTCTGTTTCATGCTAAAAAAATAATGAAATTAAAAATAGTGGCCAGAACAGAGAAACGCTTCCTGAGAGAGCTGATGTGAAGAACAAGCTAATGTGTTCAATATGCTTGAAGGAGTTTAAGAGTTTGCCTGCTCTAAATGGTCACATGAGGTCACATGGAGGAGTAAGAGCATCTCCTAACTTCAAACAGGTAGCAGTCTGTTTTACTTCAGTATTTGGCTCTCTCCTTTCTGTGTTGATGTTTGCTTGCTTTGCCATGCTTTGCTTTGTTGTCCAAACTTGTTCTTCTCAGCGCTGCTTCATACCCTGTGTAAGTAGGAATGCCCATAATTCCTCAAGTTTGTAGGCCAGAAGTCTTGCTATAAAGTCAGAGGCAGTGGTGGAGGACAGAACAATGTCTGTTCTTCTCTGGTTTTATGCACGTTACAAAAATACTCTACAAAGTTGTGTCAGGAGCATCGGAATTCCACCCCCCCCAATTTGTTTATTATATTAGAAATATCAGGAACATCAAGCCTTCCTTATTTTCGTTTGGACTACTTGGATGACTAAGGGATGTTTATTGGAAACCTTCCCAGACTTTAATTGAAGGAGCAAGATTGTTGAATCTTTGACAGCTTTCTTCCCAAGTGTTTTAGTTGTATAGGTATCAACAAATACCAAACGAACAATGGGGATTTGAATTGTTCTGCATAAAAATAACTTGCCCCATCAGTCAGTCTTTGTCCTGATATTTTAGAAATTCTGTCCTAACAGGAAAGCAAAGAACCACTAGTTACACTGTCTGTGTCTTTGTTTTGAGGTGGGTGATGGAGAATGCTGTCTTTATAGTGACAAAAAGAGCACATGTTTTATCCCCCCTCCTGCAAGTTAATCTTCTAAAGATACTTAATGTGGCTGTTTATCACTGAGGCTGAATCCTATATGGGAGTCAGAAGTAATCTGCCAACTTTGTTCAAGGCAAATAAAGGGTCCAAGAAACGATGCCATTTTGTGTTTTGTAAACCTGGCCCCTTCTTTTCAGCCATGGCGCATATGTTGCGTAGTGTATCGATCCAGAAGTAGCCCTCCCTTGCCCGGGCTGAAAGCCTTTAATTGTCTGTACAGGATGAAGGAGAGAAACCACCACAGCAGCCGCTGCCTAAAGAGGTGGATAGCCTCGCGCCCATCGTCATGCCAGTGTCTGTCCCTGTAAAGCTTCTATCACCTGAGCCCAGCACGCAGCCCTCTGCCAGCACTGCCACAGTCAAAGACAAGCCTGCCAACTCTGTGTCAGATGATGAGATGCCTGTTCTTGTGAAGATGACTTACTCTCCACCGTGCAGTCCAAAAGTGGCCAACCCCTGCTCATCCTCTGTGAGTGCTGCATTTCTTGCCACTAACTGTGCTGTGCTTGTTAAATCCCTTTGCTTATAGTGCTACTACTTCCTAAAATCTCTGTATTTTCACAATATTTTCTAGAATCTTAATGATGCCTAATAAACAGAGGCATTGTAGCATCACAGCATTTCTTCAGTCATCTGAAAATATTAATTTTCCCTTTGCTGGGGAATCAAGACCACAGCTGAGAATAAATAATTTGAAATTGGAATGCAATATTCTTTTTATCACACTAGAACAAAGGGATTTAGTATCTTTTTATTGTTTTTGTTTTTTTCCTCTTCAGGCTGCTTTGTTTTTATGTTATTGCTTTAATTCAGCAGTTTTATTTCTTCCTGTTTTTTTAAACTCAGATATATGTGCTTCTTGTTTCAGCCAAAGATAGGAAGGCACTGTGCAGTGCTTCGTGTGTGCTGTAAGCCGATATGAAGCTTGCTGACTCAGAGTTTTGCAATGAAGTCATTTTTCCCTTTCTCCCTGTGTCTGTCAGATCTAAGGGTTAATCACTGGGAATTTTGCTATAGGAAAAATAGCTGTGCTTAGTGCTTTTGTTTTACTCATAAAACTGAAATTGTCAGGTAGCACAAGGAATTGATGAGTATTTGAATCAATTGCAAGAATGCTCTTTATTGTTTTCCTGAAAAGAGTCCTGGAGCAAGCAGTATTTATTTCATGTTCTTCCAGTGTAGTAATAGACGCTGCTCGATCCTTCAAATCTATGCTTGCAGACTATGCCAGATAAAACATTACTGGGAAGTAGAAATACTGTGTGGTATTATCTGTGTAATGCAGAGAAATACTCTTGTGATTATTTAATTCTTTATTTTCCTCATGAGGCTGATGGCCAAACAAGGGGACAGCATATAGCATCATGAGTAACTCCTTATCATATTCCTGTTTATCTCCCCTCCTGACCCTTCACTTGGACATGCACCCTAATTTTAAACATATGTAAAATCTATTACTCTCTTCTTTTCAGACAGAGGTTTTACACCTAAACTTTCACTTTGCTTTGGAAGCCAGCATCTCGCAATACTCAGCTTGTAATTCAGCAGTACAGTTTTTCTTTTCAGTTTCTAGAGAGAAAAGGGACAGTCTTTTCTGAATCCTTGAGCTCTGAGTGGGAAATCTTCTCTAGAGACATCAGAGTAGGTGGCTTGGGCTTGTGTATTTCTGCAATGTATGTAAAGTGACTGTGATTAAATCTGCCAGTGTTTGGCTAAATATGCATTCATTCATTCAAAATTATGCTTGCAGTCTTTGTTATTGCCCAAGCAAACTAAACTCATGCAGTTTCCTCTCTGAATCCTATCTTTTATATAAGCATTAGCATTGGAAATGTTCAAAGATCAAAAGATCTACAGTTCCCTCTTCTTCTGTAAATAGATTGTGCCATTGGAGACTTGTTTTAATAGCAAAGAACTAGAGCTGTGTTGCATTTATTTATACTGTGCTTTGAGCTGTCCAGAAAAGCTCCCACAAAGCTCATGGAATCAGTAAAATCAAAGAGCAGAAGGAGACTAAATATTCAGCAAGACTACAAGGTGGTGAGCTGAAGCTGGCAGTCAGGTGAGGTCCATTAGAACCTATCAAGGTGTGGCAGCAGGGCCCACAAGGATGCATTCAGTTTTGGAGCCTCAGAAAAGAACTGGAGTGATGCTGCATTGAGAGCCCATGGATATGATGATCTCCTTTGATATTCCATGTGATGGTTTTTGAAAGTAATGTCAGCATAACCACGCTGAGGTGAAGGTATGCTGTAGATGAAGCAGCATAGGAGCTGGAAGTGTATGAGACATCTAAGATACTGTCTTGGTTGTTTAGTTTGCTTTACACTAGTGAGAAAGAAGTACCATCTCTTTCACATTTAAAGAGTAGAACAGAATGAGCCCTTAATCAAAGACTTGCATCTAGGGCTTTTCTGGCTTTTGTTTTGGCTTTTTTTTTTCTCCTTGAGTTACAGTTTTTTTATTTTCTCCTTTTTGAATACTAAGTGTTCACTGTCATGATGGAATTTCTGTGGTTACAGGTAACCTTCACTCTTTCATTGTTCTGAATGTCCATTATTAACAAAATTCTCTGTAAAGCTGCATTTTATTTTTTTTTTTCCTGCAAAAGGAAAACTCTCACCAAAACTTAATTTTTTGGGGGAAGAGAAAATGTCAACAGCTGTTGGAGAGGATGCAGCCATAATCTAACAGAGAGGACGGGACCTCTGTAATCAAAAACATTTCCACAAGCTGGAACATATTAACATAAGGGATAAAGGGTGACAGTGCTAATGCTTCTTTAACATGATTTTTATTGGGTGAATGTGATTCTCAAGAACCACCCATGGTGTAAAGATGTATATTGTCTAAACATACTTTGTAGTAATTCACGTTATGTAGTAGTAGAATTTACCAGGTGATGCAGACATTCTGGAGTAATCCCATCTGTCAAAAATTTCCTAGTTTCCTTCTTCTGTCTATGTTTATTCTAAAGATGATTTACAGTCTGAACACCTGAAAGCAGTGTATTTAATACTCTGTTCATCTACCAGCTTCAGTGTGTTCTTAAAGCACAACTAGAGAACCTGTTTCTTCCCACCCCAGTCTCACCTCCCCCCAATCCCCCCCTTTCCACAGAATCCAGATTCCAGGTTTGCAGAAATTCGGTGCCTTCTGCTTCTGTAGACTCCAGGGATTTATTGTTAAATGATTTTTAACATTAAAAATCTAGAACTCTCGGCCTGTTACAGTGTGTGAAATTCCCCAACGGTCATCTGCTACCCTTTTTCCTCCAAGGAAAGAGGAGAGTTAAGTTCAAGATTTGTTGCAGCTGGACTGTGCTCAAGCTGATGGGAATGTAGTGATAAGAGGCAAAGAATTTGAATTTATTACATTTTTCTTCCTTTCCTGCTGCTGAGTACTGCAGTAATTTCACTGAGCTCATGTGTCCTTCCTAGTCAAACAAAATAAATGTATTGGAAAATATCTAATGTAAAGCTTCTGATAAACTGTGACTGGGTCATGAAGGAATCCCCAACAGCCTGTGCGTGTTCAGTGCAAATACGAGTGCCCAGGGTGTTCAGGTGGAGCTGAAGAAGGGTGAGGGAGGCTCATGGCCTGGGAGAGCCTTTCCCTCTGACTTGTTCATGTCTGTGCCTGTGGCTTAGCCCCACCTTGACCCAGAGGGCTTGCTGCGGGAGGTGAGGGTAATTTGTCATGGGTTTGGTTGTTTTGTTTTGTTTTTTTTCCACTCCCCTGAGGTTTCTGTGTAGCACCAGATACTGTACTGACAAGGCTTATTATGGTGGTACCTGAGCAACTGCCTAGTGGTAGGTACAGCTTTTCTCGGGCTGTTGCACTAAGCTGCAAGGGATCGTATGCAAACCACATTTAAGCATGCCTAAATATTAAAGTTCTGCATGTTTTCATTTAGGAAATGAGCAAAAAAACTCATCAAAGTGCTGTAAAATTGGAAGAAAACTTCAAACCGTTGCAGGAAAAGAAGAAGTATCGGCACAGACCCGAACCTCTCTTCATACCTCCTCCTTCCTTCAGCCTCAGTATGTCCCACTCCGGTGCCACCCTGTACCAGAGTCAGCTTCGCTCTCCCCGTGTCCTTGGTGATCATCTGCTAGACCGGACGCATGAGCTTCCCCCCTACACTCCGCCACCGATGCTTAGTCCAGTTCGGCAAGGGTCTGGTCTCTTCAGCAGTGTTATCACATCATCTCATAGCACCTCGCATACTCAGCTGCCACTTACTCCACTGACACCTACTCCACGGGTACTCCTGTGTCGGTCTAGTAAGTATTACATTTACAGAGTGGCAGTACAAAGTAAATACCACTGTCCTCTCTCTTAGTGTTGCCACATTGATGATTTTTACGTGTGCTCACATGTATGGCTGGTTTGGCTACTTCACAGGAAAAGTCTGTCTTTAGCAGAGCTTTTGCCTTGGTTTTTGCAGAGGGAGGGTTGATGCGTAAAGTGAATAAAGGAGCCTAACCAGTGAGTGAGGCTGTGATCTTTCAGTGTGGGCTGCCTCAGGAAAGGGCCACCATGCTTCTCTTTACATCTGGGCCTTCTGAAGTGGAGGGAAAAGACCTGCTTTGAGACGTGGGATTCATTTGAAGTATTTGTTATTCAGTGCTTCACAAGAGAAGGTGTATAATTGTATGTGATCAGGGCAGTGGAAAACACTGCAAGTTAGGGTATTTCTGTCACCTGTAACAGTTTAGACTATTTCTGTCTATATGTTGATAAAGGGTAATTTTTGCTTAATAGACTGGAGTGATGTTCATTTTAGTAGGGAGGTGGCAGTGTCTAGAAGGTGGAGCATCAGCAGCCATACAGTTGTTATCAAAATACCCTTTTAAATTCAAATTCCAATTTCTGTTTCAGATAGTATTGATGGAAGTGTCATTCCAGTGACGCCTGGGCCTGGAGAACAGACTGTTGAACCGTAAGAAAAACAGTATTGTTTTTGTCACTGCTTTTATAGACTGCCTCCAGCCTAGAGCATGTGGCCTGAAGCGTGTTGAACCTGCCTGAAATCATATTGGGCTGGCTGCATTTAAGGTTGTCCTGGATGATGGCTGAAGATGTTGGGAGCAAAGTGGCTGTGGGAGATGTAGATGCCGTGGCTCAAAAATGCTAGGAGAGGCTTGGTGGGAGGCAGTGAAGATGAAACAATGATTAGTGATGACTGGGAAGAGGGTTGTGAGGAAAACATATGCTGATCCAGTATTACTGCTTTTATACACATATATACACATACGTGTAAACTGCAGAGCTTTGGCGATTCTCCGGGGCAGACTGTGAACAGGAATGTCCCTCAGCAGTAACGTCTCTTTCTGCTCTCTGCTGGAAAGCACCATTCTCTGTGAACAGAAAGTTATTGTTTCTGGCATCTAGCCTCTTTGCTAGTCAGCACGCATATAGGCTAGCTTGGGTTGTCAGTAAGGTATGATGACTCAGTATAGTTAAATTGCATATTGAAATTTTTGTGGTCCCCCCCCACCCCAAGAGATCAGTTCTCTCTAATACTCAACATACTTATCCCACCGAGAGTAAAGCATTGCGTAAAGCAAGCTGACACAATTTCCTGCTGCTCCAGTGTAACAGAAGTTTTGTTGGAAACAAAATGAACATGAATGTGACTTCTGTTTTTTCTGCACGTTGTGTAGTTGAACACTTACTTATTTGTCTTTATAGACGAATCAATATCGGATCCAGGTTCCAGGCTGATATTCCAGAGCTGCAGGACAGATTGCTAATGGAGAAAGATGTGCACAAGGCTACTTTGGTTTGGAAACCGTGGCCAGAACTGGAGAACAAAGTCTTCCAACAAAGAGGTAGAATAATTTGCCATTTCAGAAGTTCATACATCAACCTGTGCCTTTTGAAGAAATTCGCATTGATTTCTCATGTGCATACTGTACAAAATGCTCAAGAGAGTGTTATGAGAATGCAGGGCAAGAGACCAGAATTGCATGTTACAGGTTTAAAGTAGCAACATGATGTAGTGGCACTTAAAGCAAAGTCTAGAGTAACTGCTTTCTGACAGCCAAGGGAGAAAGATATTTGCTGCCAAGTGGGACTTTTTGGTGAGTTTTTTTTTTTTTTTTTATTGGTACTAAACCACTCTGGTAAGGGCAGAGGTCACAGATGAGAGGCAGCTGGTGGTTCCTGGGCCTGTCCTGTGACCATAACTGAGAGGAAATGTGACAAGCTCAGTGGCTTCTACCAGTCATGAGCAGAGTTTGTTCCTGCTTCCAGCACAGTTTCTCAAACCTGGCTAGAGCCTTTTTGGCACAGTAACATCACTGGTCTGTGCAAGGCACTGCCTCACAGACAGGTCTCTGCTGCTGGCTCTGCAGTAGCCTGTACCATCCCAAGGATGCACTCTGCAAATCCCATCACATCCCCTCCCCCAGTGAGTGACCCTAAAACCAGGAGAAGAGGTGCTGGGGAGCAACAGTATGAAAGCTTCTACATTTGTCTTTGGGTGGCATTACAGAATTATTGGCTCTGGATGTTTGACTGACAGGCTACTGTATTAGCAGTAAAATGTTGACTTGTTTCTGACAGTGGAAGACCTTTTAAACATGAGCTGTTCCAGTGTGTTACCTGGTGGAGGAACTAACTCAGAATATGCTTTGCACTCTCTCTTTGAAGCGAAAGGAGATATTATGGTAAGATAAGAAGCCGAAAGGGGAGATACGATCCTCTTCTGCAGATAAATTAGCATGCTTTATTAAATGGATTTAGGTATGGTTATATAAAAATAATTTGATTGATTCACAGTGATGCTTTAAACATCCTGTAACATTTTTGGGGAATGACTTCTCCCTTTCATTCTTTAATAAATTTAAATTTCAAAGCAGTGCCTCTCTGAAGGCTTACTGTATATTTCATATAGATAAGATTACTTAGTTTATAGCCTTGGGGCTTTGAATGTCTCCCAGTGCTTGCTCCAGCCCTGATATTTCACAAGCTTTATATTTGGTTACAGAGATTAGTCCTCTTCTAGCCCTTATAAAAACCTTTGTTTGTAGCAGCAATCACATCTACTTATTTGTTCAGAACTGTGAGATAATTGCACACAGTATTCATATAAATAATGCATTTCAAATATTTGCATTAATTTAATGATGGAAATGTTATTAACTAGGGCAAAACAGCCATTTTTGCCTGGTGTTAGGGAAAGGCCCTGCACCAGTTCCTGGAAAGCCAATTAAAACCAGAATGCAACAGAACACAGGGTTGGAATGAATCTCACAGGGTTGTCTAATGCAGAGGGTTTTAGCGTGTGTCCCAGTTTCCTCAGCTGTAGCTGAGGGGTCTGAGACAGGTAAATGAACTTACTGTCAGGATATGAAATTTGCTATAAAGGGGGCCTGCACTGTCAGAGAGGAAATTTTGGGATCCGCAAATCCTCTCTCTCCCTGATCCAAAGGAGGATTTACTATACTTACTGTCTTTCCTGATAGATGTTGACCTAAACAGATACTCTAAAAGACTTCATGTTATAAATATTAATGCTATCAAACCAACCAGTAAATATTAGTGTTAATTAGCACTATCAAATCAAACACTATAAGCATATTTGTATGTGGCAAGCAGAAGGGAGGGAAGACCTGGAAGTTGAGAAGTTATGGACGCATTTGTGCTAATTAAAGCAGGACAGGTGTGCATGAGGTACTCTTCTGTGAGTTACAATGTTAATGGGTCTTGGAATAATTTGATGTGATTTTGGACAGGAAAAAAAGAAAAAAAAAGAGGAAAATTAATTCATATCCTCATACCAAATAGTCTCTTTAAATGCAGTTGTGTGCAGCCACTGACTGCATTTGCTAATTCATTTTTTTCCCCTGCTTTTTTGTGCAGGTTGCTCTTGAGAAGCTGCTGTTGAGAAAGCCACTGAGATTGAAGGGTCATCCTTTGGCAAACTACCACTATGCTGGTAGGTTTCCTTGCGATCTCTGTATCTGCTGGTATTTCGAGTCCAAGGCTGGTATCCCAGACTGGACGATGGGATCACACTGCACTCTCTGCTGTCTGCTGCAGGGATGGCAGTGTCAGACAGAGAGGTGATGAGGACAGTGCTGAGCAGTACTTCCACAGCTTTGTGTTACAAGTTTGGCGGGTTTTTTACCTGGTTGATGATGTACAGAAACTTTGCATCCGTGTTGTTGTGTAGGGTTTCACAGATTTAAAAATGCCTTTTTGCCTCTTTTAAACTAAAATTTAATTTGATCTCCTTTAAAACTGCTGCTATTCTTAGTAAGGTGTTTGTTTTCTGATATGTGTCTGCCATCATGCTTTCCTTTTCTGAGGTGATGGTGCATGATAAATGAATATGATAATCTCGGGCCTCTTTCCAAAGAGGCAGTGCTCTAACTTGCTGGTGTCTTGGTACTGAATGCAGAGCCTCTCTTTGTGTGGATCTGGCTGAAAAGAAACAGATCTGGGGTGGCAACTTCTTGAACAGCCATAGTAAGAATTCCATTTTCGTGATGCAGAAGTGCCCTGTGAAATACACAAGGTGGTATAAGCCATTGGACTTAAGTTATGTCACTTAAGTGTATGGCGCTCTGCAGCCCTCTGTGTTACTGTTTGATGCTTTGTAACTGTTCAGACATGCAGAATAGGGTTTTGCATAAGAGATTGAAGGCTTTAACTCCAGTTTAGGCTCAACAGGAAGCAAGTCTTCTGGTGGTCAGTCAATCACAATGTCCAGGGTCATATACTCATTTCCAGTTACAGTCATTGTACGATGTAAGTATAGAAGAAAGCTGCTTCCTAGCTGTAGCAACTCACTGAAAAGACTCTCAGCTAACAAGGACGCTTTTGTAAAGCAACTCCTGAACCTCTTGGCTTGAAAACAAGAACAGAAACATGTTTGATGGCAGCTGATAGGGAGAGTGAATAAACGTGAAGATCGGGTTTTGAGTCTTGTCTGGGGGAGATGCCTCGTGCTTTTGATTACAGCGCTGTTGCAGTCCAAAGGGTGGACGTGGGAGTGGATGGAGAAGGAGGATGTCAGCCAGGAACTTTGACCAAGACCTCTTGTGTGAAGAAATGACACCAAATCATGTGTGAGACAGTCCAGGGCACGAGAGCAGGAAGATGAGAAGATATCCCAGCAGCCTCATCATCAGTGAGCGATCTAATTAGCAGATAAGAAGTTTCTGCCTATTTGATGGCAGAGGAGAAAGTCTTTACTGAAGCAGCTTCACAGTAGTTTTAGAAAGCGTTTTATTGTGATGCAGGGAGGAGTCAGGAGAGACTGTTTTGTTTAATCTTTCACATGAGATGATGCTAATCCTTGTTAACCAGCCCTGAGACCTGTGGACACCAGTGTATCCCTATTTTTAAGCAGGAAAGGTAGTTTGATTCTGCTTATCATAGCATGAAACAAAATCTCATCAGTCTGGATTTAAGTACCATAAAACAAGAAGACAAAGCATTACTTACTAATGCTCTTGAATGCAACATGGGATTGCAACTTATATTGACAGCCACGCTCTAGCACCATGCAGCAGCTCTTGAATAATGGTTTATTTGTGGTTGATAATCAGCCACTCAATGCATATGGGAATTTCTCACAATATAGTGCGTGAATAGCTTAATGTAACTTCATGTAGCATTTTTTCAGGTTAACTCTGTGCTTTCTGCTCTGTGTTCAGAAAAAGCTCTCGGGCACTGCCCCATTTAAAGGTGGAATAGGCTGAAACAGAGCAGTATGGCCCTGACTCATGGGAATTAACTGATACCACAAAAAAGAAGTATCCAAACTCATCCTTAGCACTGCCTTCGAATGAGGGTCCAAGCAAATAGCTCACCTTTGAAACTTGTTGGCTCGTAAGGGAAGGAAGTTGTAAAACTTGAGGCTTTTCTGGTGTGTGCCAGGAGAGCTGGGCATGCTGACCCAGGGCTGCTTGGAAGAACACCTAATTCCTCTGTCCTAATGCTTTGCCCTCTGTCAGGATGGTATTTGAGGGAAGAGAAAGGGAGTGCATATCTAATACAAGAGAAGAACTGTTGCAAACACTTGAATTTTTTTAATTTGACCAGTGGAATTTCTCAGGTCTGAAGTTCTGCATTGAGAATTGCAGGAGAGATGGTCTCTGAAATAATCTAATTTGGGCAATCTGGAAACTTCTTTGTACATGCTGTGATAGGGTGTGGGTCAGGACCAAGCATATGCCATATGTAATGGATTTGAGTCGCTTCTCGGGGCAGAGGGGGGGCTCCCTCAGTGTACATGTAGCCCCCTTGAAACCCACAGGCAGAGTCCAAAGCCCCCACATTTGTAGATGTTTACTCTCAGTTAATCTGTGCAAAAATACTATGGCAGGTAAAATAAAATGTTGAAAAAAATGTCTAAACAGAAAGATCAGCTCTAAAATATTATCTGTATTTCAAAGTCCAGAATTCTTTCTTGCTGCATTGCAGATCTCTCTATACACAATTTCTATATCTCCCTCAAGCGAACAAGAGCAAAAGTGGTTTCCCAGCAACCAGAGTTAAAAACAGCTTTTCTTCTGTTTCTTTTCCTACACAGGATTTATTCTATTAATTAGGTTACTTCCAATTAACCCTCATAATCTTATAAGGGTCTCTGCTAATACCTCAGCTATCTGGGAAACTCTGTAAGGCCTGAATCCTCCATAGTTGTACAATAAAATTAGTTCACAGAAGTGATTTATTATTCTATTTATTTATTTTCAAGGGGGTAGGGTAGTAGAGGCAGGAGAGCATGACTAGAGAGGTTTGCTGAAAACTAAAAATCTCTCTTTTGGCATTATCATGCTGTCTCATTGCATTTCAGCACAGTAGAGCAGGGCTTCGGACTGAATCGGCGCATTTACACCTGCCCAAAAGGAGGGTAAATGCAAATGACTGGCAAGTTTACAAGAAGGGAATGACACTGGTTCAGGGTGGGAAAGATGGCAAAGCAGTGTGTCAGCAAAAAGATCTTTGGGTGATAACAGAATAAACAAAACTTGTGGCTTGAAGCCAGTGCCTTTCTCAGGTGCTTAAGAGAGCTTTAGTGTAAATCTCTGTGGAAATAACTAATGCTTGCTTATATCCAGTGCTGGAAGAGCCTGCAGAAGAGTTTATTTCATAGTTTTCAGCATATGAAGGAGCAGTGAGATACCTGCTCTAAGCTTGTGAGCCTTGGAGTTAACACTGAAAAGCAAAACATTTGCAGTAAATAAAATCTGTATTTTTTTTACAGACATAAGTAACCTGTAGAGTTCAATACTATGCATGGTGCCAAGCCCAAGTTAATTGGATTGAGTTCAGAGGCAAGCATCTGTATGGAGAACAGTAACATTGACAGGAATGGTAGGGATTTCTTTTGATAAAAGTTTTAGATGTTTCAGAAACTCTAACTGAAGTAGATTCTTCTCATAGCGGAAGTCATTTCAAGGGCATCTGCTCTAAGGCTTCACGCATATCCTTCCTTTAATGCATGTAATGCTGCCCACTCTTATAAACAGGGCACTGTTTTGATGCAGTAGAGCAATCCTGTGTTCCTGCTGTTTGACTAATACTGAGGAAACACAAATATTTTTCAATTTAAATGTTGATTTCACATTTTCATGGGCAGTTAGGCTGCTGAGGCAAACACAGAATAAGAATCAGAAAGCACTTTGTGTATAGTGCACATTGATTGCTACAACCTCTATCTACTTGCCACCTCTGTCACAGAGATTTAAGTGTCTTACCTCAAGCCATGCAAGTGAAGAGCTGCAAAAGGGCCATGTGAGCCTTACTGTCCAGAGAGCAAAATGATAGATGAACTTCCATGTAGCTGAATGTAAAGTGGCATATATGGGAATAAGCAATAAAAGCTTTACATATATGATTATGAGCTCTGTGGTGATACTTCTCAATCAGAATGAGACCTTGCGATTGTAAGGCTAGTTCTCTGGAAGCATCAACTCTGCATTCCACATCAACTCTGTATTTCACAAGTGGTAAGAGGATAGAGAACATGGTAAAGCTACTGTGCAAGTCTATGGATTGCTTATATGTTGACTATTATGTGCCTTTCTGGTACACCTTCCATAGGAATGCCTTCACTTCTATAGGAATGTTTTAGTACCGGACAGCAGTAATGACCAAAGGTGTGAGAATGACAGGAAAGTCATGCAGTCCTGAACAGCGTGGAGATGATGGTCAAGACTGGGTTCACTTTCACATGAAGAACAAAGGGTTATCCAGTGAAGCTGTTGGAAGCAAAGAAACAGAGAAAAGGAGGTGGTGGTTCTACTGATCTGTGAAACCCCTCAGCAAAGGATGGTTTAATGGGTTGAAAGGAAGAGTGGGCCAGCACTCCACACGGACAGTTACTAAATAAGCAATTGCAACAGACTCAGGAAATCCCCTGTGCTGAAAGTGGTCAGAGGTTAGGAAAAATTAGGGAAAGGCATTGTATTTGCATGCCCTGATCTTACTGTTTCCTAGGCAACAGCTTGTGACCACTGCTAGAGACTGAATGCTGTTTAGATGGACTCAAGGTTCAAGTCAGTACAGCCATACTTGTATTTTGTAGCAGCAATCATAAGCATGTGCTTGAGGCTTCTCAGTTTTTGTTTCAGATGCTACATCAATGTGAAGGTGGTGGGGTTTGATCATTTATGATTTCACCTTTTTTTTTTTTTTTTTAAGGCTCTGACAAATGGACACATCAAGAAAGGAGGCTGTTCAAAGAGGCATTGTCCACCTACAGCAAAGATTTCATATTTGTACAGAAAATGGTAATGTTATTTCTGTTCTATCAGTTGCTTTTTCCATTTCCTGTATCCCGTTCCCCTTCATTTTCCCTCCAGAGCCAGAGATAAGAGCCAGCAGTGGTTACGAGAATGCAGTAGGAGTGGTGTACTCCATTTGGTGTACCTATGGATGCAACTGCAACAATAGTTTAAAAAAAAAAAAAAACCAAAAAAAACCACACACACAAAACCAAAACCCATACAAAACCAAATTCAGTTAAAAATAAATTAATAAAATCTATTAATCTTATTTTATATACAAGTTTTCACACCTGGAATCCAAGTCGTGGCATTCCATGTGTGGGATAGATGTGGTGATCCACTGTCACCTTGGTGTTCTTTGGCAGTTTGTTACAAGGTACCTGAGCCACAGGCATTGAGCATTGTGCCAGAGAGGGATGAAACTTCTTAGTAGAGAGAGAGAATGTGTTTGGGCTTAATTTTCATGTTCTGCCACAAAGCAGAAAAGACAAGGTGTATAAATCTCAGGGCAGAATACCTTATTTGTTATCTCAAATGTTCACAAACATTTGGGTTTATGGGAACCAACCCTTCATTCCTAGAGTTCTTGGTGGCATTGTACGTGTGAGCTACAGAAGTATATTCTCAGTCACTTTCTGACTGGAGTCCATAGAATCCCAGACAAATGTGCTGAAGCTGAAATAGTCAACACAAATTTGACTGAAAAACAACTGAAAAAAAATTGTTCTACAAGAATACTCCTGTTGTAGTTAAACTGTCTTTTTTATTTCGTTTGAATGTTTGAGAAATGAAGCCTGCCTCTTGGAATACATTAAAATTGTGATGAATGAAAGCAAAAATTGAGACTGGACTATTTCTGCAATTACAGGTTAAATCTAAAACAGTTGCACAATGTGTAGAATACTACTACACCTGGAAGAAAATCTTGCGTTTGGGACGGAAACACAGAACACGTTTAGAGAAAAGAAGAGAGGAATGCCTGGTAAGTCTAAAAGAATGAGAAAGTTTAGCACTTCATAATTTTTATGTTCCTCCTGTTTTGAGGAGGAGGCTGAACTAGATGTTGTAGGTATCTTCCAACCAAAAGGATTCTGTAATTTTAAATTGTTCTGAGCGTTCTGTCACCTCAGCTACACCAAGATTTGTGTGTTCCTGGACAGTAATGGCACAAAAGTGTTTTGACTGTGCATTATCAAACTCTAGTCCATCAATTACAGCTTTTGCCACAGATGAAGTGGGTAAAACTTTGTAAATTATTTCTATACCTGTGCCTTTGCATGCTCCTAAAGGCTGCTCTTAATAATCTGGTACAAATACCATTTACACAGACTGTCAATGCAGTTCTTGGTGTGCAAGGTCTGTATTTACCAGTAGTCCAAGTAGTTTTAAGAGATGTGGGGTTTTTGGTTGGTTGGTTTGTTTGATTGTTTTTAATTAAGTCATTTAATTGAGTATGAATATAGTGTACTTCACTATTCTAACAGCTAAGGAAGTGCATTGCACCTTGGTATCTTGTAGAATCTTGCAGCCATAGCTCTGTGATAGAGATAGAGGGTGTTTTGAGCAGTGAAGCAGGATGGGAAAAAAATACTGAAGCCAGTCTCGACTAAGCAGCATGCAGTTTCAGTACTGTCTGTGTCCTCTACTATCCAGTGCTGTCTTTGACCATATTTCTAGTATTTCTTAAATGCACTATTTCAGACAAGTGGAGAAGAGGAAGTGTTAGAGGAAGATGAGGAGATTGAAGAAGACAGAAAAGAAGAAAGGGAAATGCAGAAGTCTCCTGACCCACCCACTATCCCTCTTGTTGGGCCTATAGATCTGCCAGCCTTTCAGAGTCTTTCACTTTCTTCGTCCTCCTTCATCTGTGAAATGCCAAACTGCGGCGCTGTACGTGTGCTTGGTATCTTTTGATAGCAGGGACAGTTGTATACTAGTGGAATGTGATTTTGGAAATTGGAATTTTAGACTCTTCCTGGCCAGTGATATTTCCTGAATATCTTTGGACAAATCATTTTGCCCGCTTTTAATTCCCACCTCACAAAATACAGGCAATACGCTGATCTGTATGTAACATTGAGTCCTGAGATGCTGTACCAGTTAGAAATACTATGTGGTTAACAGCTCTGATTACCTTCCTGTTACATAACTGTAATAACAGGATTGCTCACTGGTTTGTTTTATTATGACTAAGTATCTTTAACTGTAGTGGGATATAGCTGAGAGCAAGCAGCATTTAACCAAGTAGCTTGTGTGTGTTAGATGTGTACAGCTGTTCTGGTGTGACATTAATTCAGCGCACTTCTCTGCTGCTCCTGTTCCAGTGCAGTATTTCTTGTTTATTGTATTCTCTTTTTTCTTCCCTCCATCCTTTTCCCTTCCAGGTGTTCAGTTCCCGACAAGCGCTAAATGGCCACGCTCGCATTCATGGAGGTACGAATCAGGTGACAAAACCACGCTGCACCATTCCAGGCACTAAGCAGAAATCTGGTACGCAGAGCGGGTACTGCTCCATCAAGAGTTCACCTGCCCACAGCACAACAAGTGGTGAGACTGACCCAACAACAATTTTTCCTTGCAAGGAGTGTGGCAAGTAAGTGAATATGGCCATCTGCAGTACATTTGCCTATTTCTATTCCAAATAGATAGTGTTGCAACAACCTCTCTATTTTGTTCTGATGGTCTCAAAAGAACAATTTCCCCTTAGATGATGTGTCCTCTTACCAAAACCTTTAGAAATTGGTTTGCGTGATATTTTGGATGCTTTCCCAGCTGTATTTACTCCAATTTTCTGAATCCATTTACCTGCTAGAATTTTTACATCTGACAGTCCAGTTTCCTGCCTCATCACAAACTTGCATCTGACAGTGGGCAGCTTTCTCTTGTTTCTGTGCATGAGTTTGTCCATCCTAAGGTGGGATTCCTTCGCTTTCTCCATGTTGTGCAAAATTGTAATGAAACTAAGCACAGGGAGAATTAGGATGTGCAGACATACCGAGGCAACAGTGGGAGCTCCAGAATAGCTCCAGCAGAGTTGGAGTAGGCCACTTTGATACTGTCAGGATGTATAAATCTGGTAGGCTGTCCCTGAAATTCTCACCATGGTATTGCAGACTTCACTGACTTCTATTTCAGGACAACAAAGCAAATGTACCGATAGCCTGTTGAGTCTTTTTTGACTCACTTTATCAAAAACAATGCATTTTTATCTGATTATTTTTTTCCACCCCCTTTAAAATTTAGGGTATTTTTCAAAATCAAAAGCCGCAATGCTCATATGAAGACTCACAGACAAGAAGAACAGCAAAGGCAGAAGGCTCAGAAAGCTGCTGTGGCAGCAGAAATGGCAGCCACTATTGCGAGAACTACTGGGACAGTTGGACATAGTTTGATCCCTCTGGATCACATGAGTTTGGTTAAACATGTTGAAAGTGTCGGTGACATTGATGATGATGTTGTTCAGGAGCTGGGTGATGTCATCGAAGAGAATGAAGTCATGGATGCTGACCTTTTACTGGATGATGAAGATGCAGATCTACTGCAGGATGATGCTGAGTTGTAAATAAAGTTGTTTGATAAAGACAGCTACTGAGCACACCCTGAATGGATCAGTCAGGAAATATGGACTGCTTGTTTATTCCCCATTGATTGTAAACTACCTGTTGAAAATTATAATTCTTTATCCAGGTCTAGGGGAAAAAAAAAAAAAAAATCTGCTTTTTTCCTTTTTTTTATTAACTTGTGTTTTGGGGCAAAAAATAAATAATTGGTACAAATATTCTTACAAGGTGTTTTTATCTGAGCTCATTTTGCTGATAACTTCCAAGACCACTGATTACAGAGGTTGATGGTTCTGCTATTGCTTGCCTCCAAATGATCCCAGTAGGATCTTTAGTCTTTAGCTCTTCCACGTTTCATTTTAGCTCAATTACAAGAGTGGTCTTCATACACTTCTGCTGGAACATACTGTTTTGTTTTGATTTTTTTTTGCCTGTACTAGATCACTTTCAGCATCTTCTAGAGACTAAATGTCACCTCTGTTAAGGAGGTGATTACATTCTTTGTCTTTGTGCTGTCATTTTAAGGGAGGTGGAGGGAAAAAAGAAGAATGATTTAACTGTGAAATAATTACACGAGTGACTGTATCATCTGTAGTAACACAGTATTTTTTCAATTCTATCTTGCCTTAATTCATACATGTTAGGCAGTTTGTAAAAGCATTGGTTACACAGTACATGTTAGAGCTTCCATTTTAGCAAGGTTTTGATGTGCTGATTTTAAAATGACCTAATTCAAGGATTGAAGAAAAGAAGATGATTGTACTGTGGTTCACATCATTTGATGTGAATCAGGAACGCCGCCTTGGTAATCAGATTGCACTGGATATCTATTTTGCTGTGACAATAAATCACACTGAGGAGCCATCTCGGTGGTTTGAGGAGGGTGTATGCTTGAGCAGTGCAGGAGCTTGCTCTCTCTCCAGGCAAATGCAGAGAGATGTTCTTGCCTGCAGAACAGAGTCTGATGGAGTATATGCCTTTTAGTTGTTACTTGTAGGCACAAAATGTTGTTCTCGTGCCATTTTCAGTCCTCCTCAT
The DNA here is from genome assembly GCA_024611175.1 of Megaceryle torquata. NCBI lineage: Eukaryota > Metazoa > Chordata > Aves > Coraciiformes > Cerylidae > Megaceryle > Megaceryle torquata. The sequence goes on along the minus strand of JANIJG010028262.1, from coordinate 84,331 downwards.
TACATCAAAGTGTTGCTTATTTAGTAAAACATAGTCCAAAAGCAAGTTGACATTGCTGTTTAATTGCCATTTCTCCTCCCGTAAGTTCAGATCCACGTGCTGGATGTCTTAACACCATTTATAGAAATTTAGATCTGATTCTCTAAATAAATTCTCAAAAGAATTGTACCTCGCAGAATTAAGGAAGAATTTGAGTTAGATTGAGTGGACCTTTAATTACAGAATATGAATACTGATTTTTAGAGCTTTCACAGGTAGCAGCACTGATTTTTTTCTTGTGAATTTTGCACAGTAGAAGAGTATTGCTAACTTTATAAAATATTTTATAAGACTGTTTTCAGATCTTCCAGATTTCAGGGTTGTTTGGGTTGGTTGTTTTGGTTTTTTTGTGGTTTTTTATGAGTTGGGGGTTGGTTTATTGGGTTGTTTGTTTTTTTTTTTTTGCCACATTCCTAACACCTTAAGCAGCATCTGAGAGATGATGGTTCTTATTTCTGACTGTTTTTCTTCCATGTGTAACTATGCAAAATGAGGGTAAATCACGGCACTTTCATAGAGGAGTATCAGACCACACAAGTTCAAAACCAGTGGGACTCACTGACAGAGAGATGCCCTCTCTATCAAAACCGAATACCGAAGCCAGATGACCTGAAGTTTTTACTTAAGGTCAAATGCTCTGATAGCCAAGAACAACCCTTCAGGAGAATGCAAATCACCTCTGTCTACATGACTTGTTTTCCTGTTTTGAGGGTTGTTCCAGAAGTTAAAAAAAAACAATAACAAAAAAACCCACCAAAAAAAAAAAAAAAAAAAAAAAAAAAAAAAAAAAGTTGTTTCTGATAAGCAGGTTTAAATTTGTTCCTTCTGCTATTGAAGGGGGGATGTTTTCAAATCCTTTTCTTCTTTCTGGAGCCCAGGCAGCAGCCACCTTTTCTTTCCCAAACTGCCAGGCAGCAGATTCCCCAGCAGTTTCTGTTCGTGCTCTGAGGTGTTACTTTTACATGGGCTGTGCAACCCCAGTTCAGCCAACTGGGTGTTCAGCTGTATGCTGTCAGCTGCATCCACTGGTAATAGATTTTTGTAAGTTGTGCAAGTCTTTAAATGGTTTGCAAAGTGGCGGAGGCTGTTGAATGGTAACTTCTGTTGGCTTTTAGGAGCCAGTGTGAGAAACAACCCCGCAGAGTCTACTCTTTCTCTTTGAAACTTTTATCATTTTAAACTTCCAAGGATCTTTCTGCTAAAGGCTGCTACACTGGAAAATGGAAACATGTTTTCAGATTCCCCTGTCAGTGGTGAGGAAAAAAATGAGTGTTTAAACAAAGTGATAGTTGACATCAATAAGAATTCCACTTGAAAAACGGTGAAATTGAGTAGAAATTTGTGGGCTTGATTCTGAAGAACAGCTCTATATTAAAGAATCTACAGCGGAACTTTTCTAGCAACAGTTGGACAGGTATCTGTGCTAAACCTAGTATATATAAATATATACACGTGTATATGCCTGGTTCTGTAACATTAATTGGGTGCTGTTTTTGTGTACAGCCAAGAAGATAATAGAACAACAATAACCAAAGAAGTTATTCATAAAGGAAAAAAAAAAAAAAAAAGGCACCTTTTTTAAGCAGTACATGATTTAGGCCTCAAACATTTATTTCATTAGTAAGTGTTGCATTGGCTGATGTTAAAACAGATGCTGTTCTGCCTATTTGTACATAAGTTGGATATAGTTTTATTTCAGAAAACTTGTTTTCTTGATGATGGTTGATGTTGGAAAACTGTTCACTGTTGAACTTAGTCCTCTTTGATAAAGCCTGTACATACAGAAGACATATTTTATGAGAAAAATCTTATTTTCAATATTTAACTGTTATTTTATTAGAAGACGGTTGTAAATATTTTAGGTGTTTTAGTGTAAAAAGCAGACTGTAATTTTAGGTGGCAGAGGAGTATCAAAATAATAAAAAAAAAATACATTTAATATAGCTTGTGATCTATGCTGGTTTCAGGTTTCTGCTGCTAGCATTGGGCTTGCACACAGCTTCCTTTCAGGTTACTACCTACCTCAGTGCATGTATTAGGATGGTTTAGGGCTATGAAATAGTCCGTCCTCCCCCAAATATTTGGTACCTACCAAAACCTCTGTTATATTAACTGATGTTTATATGTGTAAAAGAAAGGGGTTTATATGACATTTCCAGTCATTTTAATATTCTGGTATGATGTAGTGGGCTATTTTCTTTGGCTTTGTTGTTGGGTTGTTTTGTTTGGTTTTTTTAACAGGTTTGTATAAGTTTTAAAGTATTTTTGAGGGGGGAGAAAGTTTAAAACTAGATTCACATGTAATCGCTTTTCAAACGATTCATGAAATAAGGGAAACATAAACATTTCATCTATTTGCTTCTGTACAGTTAGGTGGACAAAACTATGGTGGACGAGTTATGCTTAAAAAAAGGCTTCTCAGAAAGAAGAAAGCTAAAGAAACCTCCTCTACCTCTCACCATCAGCCAAAGAAAGGGGGTGTGGGGGGGAAGCCACCTGCCCTGCCTCGTGTTTGGAAAAATTAAGACTTCCACTTTCTTGAAGGAGGGAAATGTCTTCTCCGGGAACAACGGGCCGGCGACGGTGTGTGAAGGGAAGGGGGCGACCGTTGGCAGGAAGCTGTTCGGGCGCGCGCGGGAGCTCCTTGCCTCAGGCTGAGTGCCGGGGAGGAGGGGATGGGGGTGGGGAGACGAGGCGGGAGCTCCTATAGCGCCACTCAGCTAGCTCCCGACTCCTCTCCACGCACCCACTCCCGCCTTGCCAAGCGCGGCCCTTCCCGCCGGTGCGGCAGCGCCTCAGCGGGGGGGTTCTTGCTCCGCCATGGCGCCGGGGGCGCTCTGCGGTCTCCTGGGCTTTGGGGAGAGGGTGGGGAAGGGCCGAGGCCGCTCTTCTCCTTCCGGGCCACCCGCTATGGCCGGCGGGGCGGAGACAAGATGGCGGCGGGATGGCTGTTGCGGCGGCTCTGTCAGGTGGGGTGTGTGGGGGGAGGGGGAGACCGAGTGAGTCCCATTCTCCTTCTTTTCCTTTCCTTCAGCATCTTCCTTCGTGAAGGAAAAGGGAAACCCGGTATCGCGTCCCCGATACGAGCGGTATCGGAGCTGGGCTGCTGCTCCACCTCAGTGGGCTCCCGCGGGCAAGGGAGATCGCAGGTCGCTTCCTTTTGGCAGCGGGAGGGTCGGGGTGCCCGCCTTCGTCCTCGTCGGCGTAACGGGTCCTCAAAACTTTTTCCTACAGTCCTATTCTTGCCGCGGTTACTCTGGGTGTATATATATATATGCTATGAGTGTACGCGTATCTGTGCATGTAAATAACAAATATAAGGCCAAGCCGTTAGAAATAAAAGATATGTAGTAGAGATTGCATACACGCAGAAAAACCCAGAGATACAGATTTTAGTTAAAATTCTAGTCAGTAGTCTTATATTTGTCATCTGGGATCAGGTTCTGTGTCATATATTTACGTGCACACACAGTTTACACGCTGCGCTGAATACCATCCTTGATGCTCATTGGCCTGTCTGCTCTCTGAAGTGGTGTCAGGGCATGATGTTAATGTCCTTCCTATTGGCACTGAATGAGAGGCAGTATTCTGACTTCAGAGATGGAGAATTAAGGTACAAAAATCAAAATCATATCATCAGATGTATTTCTTTAATGTTTGTTATCAAGGCTCAAGTAATTCCCAGTATGAACTTTGAAATATTCTGAATGGTCACCAACAGTAGTGGCAGATATTCAGTGCTCCTACAGTTGTTTATTGTGTCACACACTTAATGTACCACCAGTGCTGGTCTGTGAACATCTGGATTTGAAAGGCTTGTCTGAGGGGAGACTTTCAGCTGTGCTCTCCAAACAAGTCAGCTTTGTAAACAGGAAACTCTCCTGCCTTGTCCTGTAGTTATCTGTCTTCCTTACTGAATGCAGAATTACTTCAGAAACATCTTCATTCACTGCTGATCTATAATTAATACATAACGCATACTGAAGAAGGTTAGGGACTTAATAGCATTATATTGAAAGTTATGCATATCCATGAACAACTAAATGAATATTACCTGGAAAACAGAACTGACAGTTTTCTGATGTTTTGTGTATACTGTCGCCTACGTAACTGATGTGTGGGTTTTCTGTCTTCCCTTTTAAAGCTGTATCTCCAGCTCCAGTTAAATAAGAGTATCAACGGGCTCCCTAAGTAGCTAATTTTGCTTCAGCATTTTGATGCAGCCCTGAGGTTCTCTTAAGCAATTGGGGGTGGGGGCGAGGAGGGGAATCAACAGAAGTTTCAAGTAGTCTGACTTTGCCAAATTGAGAATTAGTGGAAGGAAACTAGAATCCATATAATGTTCAGAAGGCAGTGAGTATTCTAGTATAAAAGACAGTGATGTTAAATCTTGATTAACATTTGTATTCTATTTTTAACACAGAAAAATCCTGTTATCTTTTAAATACAGTTCAATTTCTTGATAGAAGTATTTCTATTTAAATGTTCTTTTCCAAAGAATGAGTGTTCAAAATTACAAGGAAGATTTTTTGGAAGAAAACCAGGAAATCTCCAGCTAAATTCAGATGCTGAATTTTTGCATTTATAGGGTACTGTTTTCAATTGCTTTTACAACAGCAAGCCCTACTGAAGCTTGTCACTTGACAAAGCTAATATATAGCATAGTATGAAAGTAAAACTAAAATATTATCATATACAGAAATGGTATCTGATGCCACACAAATACATTTGCCAAAGAAATGTTTGTGATTGCTATTCAGGTGCCTCGTTCCTAATTAGGTACATACTGTTATATTGTTCCCTTATTAATACATTAGTGTTAATAATAACACATTAGTGTTATTATTGTTATTACTCCCTTAACACATTAGTGGTTTGTTTTTTTTTTTTTTTAGGTGCTGTTGTATACTGAAGTATATCTATATGCCCCTGCTTTCCTGCATTTTCCAATAGAGCAATCTTTCTGCTTTGGCAGATCAGTGCCTAGGAATGTGTTATGCTCTGGTGTGCAAAAAAGTAACCTTTAATAAAAATGTATTAACTGGCTGCTTTCTGCTTTGGGAAAGACAAACAAACAAAGCCCATTACCTATTTGTTTTATACAGGGATCAGCTTTTCCTGTCAATTATGCAAGCAGAATTATGCAAAAGTACTATTTTCTTCCGTAAGTATAAAAGGCTTCTTTCCACTTCTCCTCCACACTCCCTAAAAATTTCCAGCTTTACCACTTATTCTGTGCTTTCTCCATTACCACGTTCCTAGGAACTCTGACTTGATGGGAGCGCGGCTGGCTGGAACCCATGCTGGTACACACGAGCCTAAGACTAATCCTTTGGTAAGTGTTTTATAGAAGAGCATTTGGTATCTTGTCTTAGGAATAAGGAGGGTGTACGGAAAAACTTTAAATCCTTTATTACAGCTTTTTTAAGCTGTCTTAATGACGTCAGATTTGCCACAGAGAAGCAATTTAGTTTATTGGTATTTGAGATTGGTTTTTTGTTTGTTTTAGCAAGATTACTGTAGCTTGCAGTTGCCTTTTAGTCACTTTCCTCCTTCTCTATGCAGCCGTAACTCTATGAAATACCAGCTGTTTGGCTGCATTCAGTTCAGCACCTGCAGCAGCTTAGCCAGCCTTTGTCTCTGGCTTGGAAACTGGGAGCCCAGGGCTGATGGGGTGGGAAGTTTATGAAGGCATTTGGTGGATATCTTGCATTTAGAATCTGAATGTATTGGTTTTGACTAGAACCTCAGAAACACATGCTCACTCTGTATAATATATGCAAGCAAGCCAAAATCTTAGAGGCAGTATTAGATCCACAGTGCAGACATGGCCTTCCTGCCATGCTAGATTGACTGTGCTAAACTACCTGGGAGTAAACCTGTGGGAAAATCAGTGCTTCCTGGACACATCAAAGCTTCTCAGATGATCAGGGAGCCCAGGCCATCAGAAATTGAAGATCTAACTGAAAGATTTGTAACTGCAAGTCAAAAACTTGTACCTGGACAAACATAAAGGATAATACACCTGGGGAAGACTATGGTGTTTAAAGTAGCCTTATAGCTCATTTAGTAAAGTGAGAATTCTGGTCATTGACTGTAATGTCCTAGTTACTGTCCACACCCAAGCGAAGGCTGAGAATTTGAGGTATTCTCAATTGTATTAAAAATACAAATATTGCTGCCACGGACTTGTTTTAACAATTATTTTTATTCTTGTCTTTGCTAGTGTTGTCCTTTTTACATTTATCTGGTATTCCCTTTCATTTTCTGATTGATAATTTTACCTAAATGTTCAGAAGCTAGATATCTCTTCACACTTTTGTCTTCTGTGATAAGAGTTAGAACTGTCAATCAAGCTAATACTGTCAGCTTCTCACAGATTAAAATAATCAGCTAACAGTGTGTGGTTTGGGTTTTTTTTTTCTTCTTTTACAAATGGGCTGCACAGGCTAAGAAATATGCAGTGCGTGCATTAATTAAGGAGAACATGGAGTAGTGGTAACTCTTGTCTTTTCTTTAAAAATGCAGGTATCTATTTCAGATGAGCCAGAAACACTTTACAAGAGAGTATCCCTTTTAGTTAAAGGCCATGATAAAGCTGTGTTGGACAGCTATGAATATTTTGCAGTGCTTGCAGCTGAAGAACTTGGCATCTCTGTTGAAAAAGTGTAAGTAACTGATCTGTAGAGTGTTGTGCTGTCAGATGCTTCTTATGTCATCTGCTGTAATTCAGGTTCTGTGCTTAGAAGTTTGTTGGTTTTTTTTTTTAAGAAGAAACAGGTGTAATCTAACATTTTTTCTCAGATTATGAAGCTAACATTTCTTAGATGGCAGCACAGTGATGAGAAAGCAGCAGCATTTCTACACTCAGCACCACCACAGAAGTGCATTTTAAGTATGTGAAGAATACCAACAGTACACATAGTTGTCAGTGCTCTAGCCTCTCTGAACTAATGCTGGTTAATGCCCAAGTATTTGAGTATAACCCATGCCCATGTGGATAATAATAAACTGTATCAGTGTTTAATACTTCCTTGTAGATCTTTAAATGTGAAGTAAGAACAGGGATTTCAGCATAATTTTTCAATTATTTCTATTAGCATCCTTTATATAAAACAGTTGTTTTTTTGTGCTTTGTTCAGACATAAGCCTCCAAAGAAGATAGAACGTTTTACACTTTTAAAATCTGTACACATTTACAAGAAGCACAGAGTTCAGTATGAAATGAGAACACATTACATTTGTTTGGAGGTAAGAAAGATGCGGGGGTGGAGGGGGGGAAATGTTCCAGATGCACAGTTCAGAGATCTTAATTCAGAAGTGAATTTTCTTGGGGTGGGGAAGAGAGTGCAGGGAATAGCATAAAACAGCTGACCTAGGTACATCAAATGTAACACAAGTTACTCTGAATGTACAGCCTACAGAATTTTTGGATTAAAAGGCTGATTTTTACTATTATTTTAACAGCTGAAAGAACAATTAAGAAATAATGTAGAATTGAGGGTTATCTTTATATGTTTTATCCTTCTGGTTTCCAAGAATCAGTGGGATAGGAGCTTTCTCTGGGAGGGAAGAAGATGCAGCTGAATTGTTGTTACCAGTCTCTAAGGGTTCTGTTCTTAGTGTTTGATGTTTTTGAGCACACATACGTTTGCCTTATGCAACATTACGTGAGAATCTATGAACTGTGGGGGGGAAATACAAGAAAGGAAGTGTATACAAACCACTAGCTCTATGGCTGATGACACAGACTTCTGTATGGTTTAGAATGCAGCTGTGGTTGACTTTCTTTGAAGAAAGGTTTACTGCCAGCATTTTGTGGCTCCTGGTTATCTTACTGCACAGTGCTTTGCAAAATGCAACTTTTAAGTCCCCAGACATCAGTGCAGTACAAATAGCTGTCCACAGACCGTGAGCACGACTTTTGCCATCCAGGAGAAACTAGAAAAATCTTATTATCGAATGGAATTCTGGAGTTGCAGAGTTTATAACAAGCTTGAACTTTGACAGTATGCAAAAGCTGGTAATTCTTGCATAACCTGTAATTGATTTCATCTGATACCTGCAGTGTTAAGATCTGTCACTTCCATCATCAGTGCACGTGATCACAGGCAGTATGCAGTGTTCTTCTGGAGTGAAATAACTAATTGATGCTTGCATCAAGAGTTGTGTACAGCTCAACTGCCTCCGTTCAGTATTATGGAAGCTGCCTTCCTAGAAGATACTTGGTTCCACAGCAAGAACTAGAGAACCTAGAGCAAACTCTTTTTAATTCTGTTTTAAGTATTAATAACAGTAGTTCATTAAAAAAAGACATTACTTCTGTTTTAGTTGAAATACCTAACAAGCAGTACTGCTGCAGTTTACTTGGAGTATGTTCAGCGAAACTTACCCGAAGGGGTTGCCATGGAAGTAAAAAAGGTAAGTTTCCACCTGTCATTATTAACTGTTACAAGACTTAAGTCCTGATACAAGTACCAATAACCAGAAAGCGAGCAGAGGAAATGTGTGTAGTTCAGAAGGCACATTTTCCAAAGTATTGAACAGTAAAGAGGCTGCATTGCTTGAAAACGCCACTAGGTGGCATTTTCAATCTGATAAATATCGGAAACTAGACTAAATAAAGCAAGGTGGCTGGATGTTAACTTGTTGGTATAAGCGGTTGCTTTGCTTTCCTTTTAGACTAAGATAGAGAAAATACCTGAACATATTCAGGAACCAGTTTGGGATACACTCCCTCGAGTAGAAGAAACTGAAGTCAAGTCATGAACTCACCAGCTACTTGGCTCCATTAGTTGCTTCTATCAACCTAATTTACTGAGACAGTCTCCTGTTAAATAAAAGGTCTTTTATAAAGTAAATATATGAACTCATGTTTCATTGAGTTATTCTTGATCATAACTCCAGTACACATAGACTGAACTGATAGAAAGTAAAGAAGCTGGACTGTACTCTATGGTCAGCTATATTTGTTGAAAGGTAAAATTTATTTTTATATATATGTGTGTGTGTATAAAATATAGAAATTATCAGTCCCTTTTTGCTACTAAAGGGCTTCTGAAATCTGAAATACTTGCAAAAATTCACTTCACTTACAGATGAAAAATTGCTACACATTTTGTGTTATGGCTCCTTTGAACTGAACTGAATCCCAGGTGTAGATACAGCTTGCATATTAACTTGTAGTAAGTCAGAACCTGCAATCTTAGAGGACACTGGTGCATATTGAGATTTTTCTAGGCTCCTCCATTTCCAGTAGCCTCATTTCCAGTCTTAGTAACTTCTTGCTAACAGAAAAACACAGTGATCACAATATAAATCTGAGACTTCCACAGGCTTACATCTCTTAGCTTAAATGAAGTGCTTGTAGAACTGTGTTGTAAAGCAAATGGGTACTAGAAAGCATCATCATGGCTGGGACAAAGAATGCATTAATAAGTCTTCTAGTTCACTACAGGGAAAGCCATGGCCTTATTCTATACTGGCTAGGTTGGTTATTACATAAACCCAGTCTAACTGGGCACTGCTTTTGCTTAGAGGAGAAAAACAGTACAAATAGCAGAAGAATGCTTAATTGCTTTGAAGGTTAGTTCACTGTGAATCAAAGAAGATAATATTAGGTGCAAAGCCTTCATCAACTTTACCATCAGATTGCATTAGGCACTTCTGCCTTTACTAGTTTTCCAGGAAGGACACAGCTGCAGGAATCTGCTTCAGTATTAAGGGAGTGGCTTTGATTTGACTGCTACTAAAAGAATTTACAGAAGGCATAGCCAGCTGGGTCACAGGGCAAGACAACCAGAAATGTTGTATCATACTTAACCAAGAGCACACAAATGTTTATACAATCACAAAAGAAAAGAAGCTCAGTGTTACTATCTTACAGCAATGGGCAATCTTAATGGGAAATAGCTGAAGACAAGAAACCAAGCTTGTGCTTGAAAACTGTCTGCATTTTCTAGCTGTAGAGAAGCCCAAAGCTAGTTTAGGAGAGCTATTTCAAGACAGTCAATGTATTTGGTATCACGATGGAAAGGAAGCTGCCTTTGCATTTTCTACAATATGCCCCCCAAAAATAAAAAAGGGAAGTTAATCAAAGCCTTTATGGGAAGATACACAGCCTAGTTCTCCCTTCAAGGTGTTTGCTTTCTTTAATTTCAAGCTGGTTTTCCTTTCTCTCATTCCTAGCACTTGGTCATAATAGCATTTCTTAAAGTTATGTCAAACACTATGTAATGAGAAGGAAGAAGCTGTGAGCTGACCTGGTTAAATAAAGCTGGTGCTTCGGAGGAACAGCCTCTTTCAAGTCTGTATTATATTTTCTTCAAATTTGCCATGCTTCCATGCTTTAGTTTTGCATAAGCCACCTGCCAAGTTCAAACTGTATGTAGTATTGAAATGTGACTGTGCTCAGTACTAAGTCTTTCTACATCATGGTTTGCTGCGTGGTAAAATTAAGAGGTTGTCTGTTATTGTCTTCGGTGTTCTACTCTCAGCCTGCGGTGTTCGGCTAAATGGCAAGTCGACATGGCTTTTGAGTTGGCTCAGTTTTAGCTATCAGACATAAATAGGACCAGACTTAGGTGCAGAAAGTATTAACCCCTGGGCATAAAAACCCATCCCCTGGCAGTAGGGATACTTGATCTTGGGGAAAGGTAAATTAGACAATTTCTTGCTTCCAGCCTCATTGTATGTTGTGGAAAGCTGGTGTACATGTAAAGTGATCTCTGGACCTTAACTGTGTTGACAGAGCCATAGCTACCTGTCATTGCCTATCATCTCCACTGCAGAAAAGCAGAATGACCTATGCAAAGTCTGACTATTACAGACCAATATTTACTAGCACCGCCATTTGCTAATCTCCGTAGGCTACACTTCTCATCCATATTTTTTCCTGAATGAAACTTCTTCCCCTTTAAGATTGTGATCCTTCCCTGCTTCCTCTATCCTCTCCTTCACATGTAGGGGTTTCCTATGGCATAACAACATTTTTGTCTTTATCTCCAGTTAAGCATTTGCATAACACTGTAACTGTTCAAAACACTCTGATGATCATTTTCCATCTGCTACCGTGGTCATTTTAAAATTGAGTAAATTTTTAGTTAAACTTTAGAGGAAGTTAAGAAAAATGCCATGCCTCATACCATTTATAAACATCAGTATTTGATGGCCTTGGCCCATCAATCCAACCTGCCTTTGAGCATATCAACACACTCACCCTAACTTACTGTTGTCTGCACACTTACTGACTGAGGGTGTCCTTGATCCCCTTATCCAGATCATTGATAAAGATACTAAACTGGAGTGGCCCCATAGTGAGCCTTGGGGAATGCCACTTGTGACTGGATGCCAACTGGATTTAGCTTATATATAATTTCAGTTAAATTGTTTAAGAGCTGTTAATAAAATTTTCAGGTTTTTAGAATAATCTAAAACTGAATTGAGAGCATTCAGTTACATTACTTTTATTTGAGACATTTAACCATTTAAAAATTGTCAGGAAGGCTCTGCTCAAAGGCATTGGTGGCAGAATCCTATTACTTACGGATTAAAGATATTTTTAAAACAATGTGAATTACCCTGCATTTCCAAGACACCCAGGATTCATCGGCCACATGACTAGATCTTTCAGTACAAAAACCATTTGTGAACAGTAATTTCTGTATCATTTAGCAAGGTATTTAAAGATACAAATTTATTCTCGGTGTTTCATCGAAGTGCTTTAGAGCATGTTACTTCAATTTTGGTTTCTACAGTTAGTCTTAATCATACCAATACCACAGTTTAATAGCCATGTTTGATACAACTATACTGCAAGATTATTGCTTTAGAAGCTTTTCCTGCCAGTCTCTGCATTTCACGTGCCACAAAATTTAACTATCTACTACTGCAGGGAACTCTAGAAGTACTGCATGTCCAAGAGAAAGTAATTTACCCAGTAAGCTGTGACATTAGAAGGTTTTGCTCTTTCTTTGTTATAAAGCTGTAGTTAAAACTACTTCAGGTCTGGTATTGTCTTAGATCAAACTGCACTAAACCAGGCAGAGTTTAGTATTTGTCTCTTCAAATTATTTGGGAATAGAACTTCACATGGCTTTTCCTAGCAAGTGCCATTAGGAAATGCCACCCTTTCCTTTCTCTAGTTTTCATGTTTTTGCAGCCACAAAAAAAGCACAAATAGCTTTTAAAAATATCTTTCCTGACATAAAAGTTGGGGAGATTTTTTGCTCCTATTTAAATGTTTCATTGTCACATTTCCCTCTGATGAGTTTGCTGTGGTCCTCTCAAGTTCAGGGTGGGGTGGTTTTTCATTGTCAGTTTTTTTGGGGTCTTTTTTCCCCACCAAAATAATAAAAAAAACCCCCAGTATTCACCCTTGTCCATTTGTGTGGTGAAAAGTGGAAGTTACATTTCTGATGGTTACTCATAAGCCAACCATGATAAATCACTAAGGCCCACAGAGGACCTGAGTGTATGACAGCATACCAGTGCGACAGGGAATGGGTGTGGACCCCTGTGTGGCCGTATATAATCAGTACCTCAACTTACCCAGTTTCTTACAGGAATTGGAAGGATATTTCATTTACAGTAAGAATATGGAAAAAAAAACAACTAATAACACGAGCAACATATTTGCTCAGGTTGGTGCACACAGAGCATGTAACTTTAACAATGTTTTACTTCTGTATAGCAAGAGGACCGCTTTATGGGATTTGGCATTTTGTGTCCCCCTGAAAAGGAAGCTAACTGTCTTGCTGTTCAATCCAGAATTCCTAGTTCTTTTAACAAAAAGTACTTTTCTTTGGAAATGCTGTTTCATAGAATCATAGAATATCATAGAATGGTATTGATTGAATTTATTGAATTACAAGAAACATGCTTGATAAAAAGTACGCATTTTCTTCTTTCTACTTAAATAAATTGCCACTTGATAGTATCAGAAAGCAGAGAGTAAGCACATCTGCTGATGCAAGGACTGTCACACATCAGTAAGTTATTATCACCCATCTCTCATTCCCTCCTGCCATGTACATATTAACTCTCTTTTTTGTTTCAGTGTTAGAATTATGTTTCCAGTTCAAAATGATAAGGGTTTTTCTTATGTTAGTTACTGAAAGTATTCATAGAGCTTTTTCTCTAGGCCATTAGAGTACAGAAGTTTCACCTTTTGCTCAAAGTTAAAATAACTGCATTATGGATACATAATGACATCATAAATGAGGAACACCAACAAGACTCCAAACATACAGAGCAACTGACTAGAGCTGCTTTAGCCTGTTGTGGTCATACTGCCAAGAAATTAAAGTGCAGAAGGTTTAGTTTGCCATCAAAATTAAAATGCAGTGATGAAAACTTTCAGACCAAAACATCATTCTGTATTATCCAAGAGGGAAAACAGAAACATAGATTAGTTCAGTAACTTCTTGAGAGAAAAATGAATTATAGTATTTTAAACAGGATCAATTTTAAACTGACCAGATCTTTCCTAATACTGGCACCCAACCAAAAGCAGAGAAACTCATAATACTGATTTATTTCCTCTTTCCTCTAGTGTCTCATTCAAATCTATACCTTTACTTACAAACCCTTAATAACATCTAAAAGTAGATACCCTACAAGTGGTCTTACATAACTCTCTCCAAACCATTTTCAACAAGCTGGGCATTGATGCACTGTAGATCTAGTCTGAAACTCTGAAAAGAATGTATCCCATTTTTCTGGGTGTCCACAGAAGGTTTAGGGCTGTCTTCATCCCCTTCTTTCATGTTCAGTTTTCTATTTCTGGCATGCAAGCTGGAATGCACATGTCTACCAATCTGTCACTTAAGCTACCTACTGTGTTAGTTATGCTTCTACATAAATGTTCATGGGTCTGGGGTTTTTTTAAGCTAATGTTGCTATAGCTAACACATGGATTCAGGCAGTTTATGTGGTTAGTGTACCTTGGATCTTTCTAAAATGCTTCCTGCCCCCCAAACAGACTAAAATTTCAAGAGACAGTACATTTACGACACTATCTTATTCCCCATATCCCGTATTTTTTCAGTGTGTAAGCTTGGTAGTTCTTTAATGAATGCTAAGTTCATTGTAGTGGTTCTTGCCTTAGCAATACATTATTGTAGCCACAGTGTAAGGAATTTCAGTGTCAGTAAACTTATCAGCCATTTATTGTCAGTTTATTGTCAAAAAAATTGCAACTTCTTTTTAACACTTCTCGAAACTACTCACCCTGGAAAAGAAAGTGGAAAAGCAGTTTCTAAACTTAGTTTCCATCAGCAAAATAAGAGTATCAGGCTAAATATGGCTATTTGAGAACAGATGTTTAATACAAAAGCACTAAGTAGTTCTGTTCTTAGCTAAATTCGGTTTGCTTATGAAAAAAACAAACAAGCAACTTGCATATGTAAGTAAAAAATATTTGCCCAAACAATTGTTAATGCTAGAGATAGAGGGATAAAGAAGTTTTAAAAAATTTGTTGCCTTAAATATGGCCTGCTCTGCTCTTTCAATAGGTCAGCATACCACCTCCAGTTAGCTTCTAAGGGTGATTGTGCTACCCTGTAGAAGATAATAGCATAATTCTCCCACCAAAAATGTTATGTCACGTCCTGGAAGTCCTGCAACTGAACCGGGCTGCTGAAATGGCCAACTCCAGAGGTATTCGTGTGCTTGTGCAGAGATCTTTCAGTTTTGTTAAGTAGCCTATGAGTAGAAAGGCTTGGGTATTTTTGTGATGAAAACATGTAAGTCAGCAGCTGCCATTGTATTTGGTTATAGTTGGCTTTTTTATTTTCACTGGTATTTCTTCTCTTTTTATTCTCTGTGTTTATGCAAATAGCACATCATGGCAATGTCAAGGTACTTGCCTTTGCACAGGTGCCAGCCATTAACTGGGAAAGGACTCATATAGAAAAAGGCATCAGCGAAAATTAAGCAAGGCTAGGCTGAGATCAGTGAAGAAATGAACTCCCCTGTTACCCTTCACATTGCTTTAAGACAGTATTTTAAGTATGATGTATCTTTCTTTTTATTATATGCCACAAGACGGCATATAGTAAAAAAATCAGCATTCAACTTGGTAAGCTATATGCTACAGTGCCTAAGTAACTTACGGTAAAATGATTTAAAGTTTAGCTCTCTCTGCACTTGGATAGGAAAAGAGTGTGTTCAATACATTAAATGCTAAAATGATAAAATGGCATCTCACAAGGGAAAAGGCAAAAGCAGAAGTAGAAAAGCAGGGATGAAGAAAATCATAAAGTGAGTCGCTGCACTGATAAATGAGACAAAAGAATGAAGGCAGTAAGCTGGCAATGAGGGATCTGTTATGTTCGGATTAGCAGAGTTCTCTAAAATAAAGGAAGCAGCTTTTATAAACCATGTGTCTCTGGAACATGTCACACAGATAAAAGTGCTGAAGATACACAGGTAGCAGCAGCAGACTTCTGCTGTCAGGGTTTAATCGTGACTGCTGACAGAATGAGGTCAGCAGAACAGATTACAAATATTTTGAGCTCTTTTTGTTGGTTTTCTTTCCATTATTATGGCTGGAATCAAAGACCCTGGTGCACAGGAAATCTGCAACAAGAACACTGCTGGTGATATGTTATCATGCTAGGAACTAGAAGCTCCAGTGTAAGTGATGTGATTTCACTTCTTTGGAAATGCAAGTTCAGCTGGAAACTTGGTCTAAAATGTTAAAGCTAGGGAGTGATTAGCAATTGTGTTTCATTTAGCACAGAGCTGTGGAAAAGCTGTGAAGAGAGCCTGCAGGGAACCAGGTTTGGCACTGCCCGTTGCATTTCCCTGTCCCCTCTGCTTGTTCAGGCTGTAAACCATGTGCAGCTACCCATGGGCCCCCACTGCAGAAGGGAAAGGGAGTGGCCACCTGATGGGTTACCTGCCCTCCCACTGCTGAGGTGCCAGCCTAATGACAAGAGGGACCCGCATCATGGCTATGAGCTTGGGCCCACCAACCTGTGGCAGCCCTGCTGGTGCTTCCTGGATGGCATTTGTTCCTCCCACACTGATCCTGTTCTCAGGAGAAAACACTGTCTTAATGTGGGCTCACCTGTACAAGCCTGTGTCACAGTGCTAAGCACTGCCTGAGCCTGCCAGGTATGTTATTGAGCCCCTGTGTTGGCACGCCTGCAGTTTAACTCCACACAGATTGCAGAGGTTGACCTGTACTCCTATGGCCCGATACCAAACAGAAAGGGTGTCTATTACATCCTCCTCCTCTTGACTGCCTTGGGAAAAATGTGTCACATCCAGCCTGTAAGTTGGAAACATTAAAAAAAAAAGTTCTTTTGTTGTTGCTCTGTGTTCTCTGAGGAAGAGAGATCTAACTGGAAAAAAAGGATTATCATGCCACACCGGGTGGCTGCGTGCTCTCTGGTCCCATGGGATATCAAGGTCAGTGCTGCTTTGCTGCCTGTGCCTCACCATAGAGAAGCGAAGGTGTTAACTCCCTGTGGAGCATGTCTTCTAAGGAATGTTTGTCAATAACAGCACAAAGTTTTAAGAAGTTCACATGTAGAAGTTTACCAAATGCTACCTAAGCAGAATCCTTCTCACACAAGGTGTGGGGAGGAGGGAGTTGAGCAGAGAGTGAGCAGCAGTCCCAGGAATATAACTGATTTCAATGGTTAAGTTGAAGACAGGATGAAGGAGAATGGGGTAATAGTAGATATTAACTTACAGGCCCAAATCTTGTAAACTGGTAGAAAAATTTCATTTTTACTGTCAAAAGAATTGTGAATAAATGATCACAGAAGCTGGCATTCAGATCATCATAAAAGAAAAAGTTTAATGCATTTTTAATTCATAAGGCAATATTAGAAATTAGAACAAAATTCTAAGTAGTGTGAAATATTATCATGGCCTGAATTTTTGAAAGGTTGTACAAACAACACTTAAATCCAAACTATATCCTTTGTACCACAAAGTTCCTTTAATTTCCCCTTTCTGTTTTTAACATCTATGAAAGCATGGGCTTCCAGCTGTTCATTACTTCAGCAGCTGTGCCCACATTGAGTCCCCACAGTTCATCTTTGAACAAAGACTTCTGCTCTTCCCCGTCTCCCACTGCCAAACTGTAGAAGTCAGCAAGAAACAATTACTGTAATACACAAATAAACCTCCTTTTTCACACTTCTGGCAGAGGTACAATTGATTGGCAGTGCTTTTCCTCTTGCAGACCATGGCTGCCTAATCCATGAAAAAAAAATGGTAGTTGAAAATAGTTTATTTTAGTCAATGTTGTTACACAATGTGTTGGCTTTGACAGAACCTGCCAAGGAAATAGCTGCTGCTGGGCCACAACTGACTGCTGCTCATGGAGAGCTGCGCAGGGGGTTCTCAGTGAACTGGGTCAGTAGAATTATTTGAATTAAGGCAACTCCATCCCCACCAGAGCTGTTTTTCTGTAAAGTCAGTCAGCTTTACTGGGTTTCTGGAATGGGCAGACAAACTTAACACCACACAGGAGTAACTGCTGGAGGCTGCTGTGTGGCTGAAGTGCAGTTAAGATGCTTACTCGCTCCAGGCAAATCCACCGATGGCCTCAAGTCAAGCGAGACTACCTAGAAGCAACAATCACCAGCTGCTAAACCATTTTTCCCCAAAATATTCCATGTCTCCCTCCTATTTGGAATTACCTTTGCTTTCACTTAGTTCTGGTATTCATTCCTCCAGGAGACAAACTGGAATCTACTGTGCATACTTTACAGGAGTGAAAGCACTGATGGACTGCAGAGCCCTGTGTTACAACCTCATTTATAGCCCCTCCTGTCTACAGATCAGGAGTTTCTGCAAGGTCATACAGAAACACAGGGACATAAGGAACATAGAGAACTTTAAAGCAAAAGTTTGAATTTAGTTTCTTGTTTGAAGTAATGTAAGGTGCTTCCTGGGGCACTGTGTATCTTTGTACATGCTAAAGCATTAAACTTCACCCTCAAAGCCACATTCAGCAAGACTCAGCAGTAAGATGTTAGAAGGTCCAGAATTTAGGGTGACTTTCATTGGAGCTTTTCATTTCACCTTCTAGATTAAAGCAGCCTCAATAGTAGGGACTTCTGTTAGGCCTCGTCTTCCTCCTCTTCTAGCCTTACTGTAGAGGTCTCCCCAGAAACATGTAGCTTTTAAACAAAGCACCGCAGATCATAGGTCTGCTCGGGGTGACGCTGTTGCTCAAGTAGCGTCTACGTGCATGTGCCCCGCGCAGTGTTCCCATTCGCATAGAGAGGACCCGCCTCCTAGGCAGGTTAGATGGCATTTACATTATTACTGCTTCTAGATCTAAACAGGGATCAGAAACAACCTTGCATTAATCTGTAACGCTGTACAACTAAAAAAAAAAATCTTTCTCATGAATAAAGCTCTGAGCTTCTACTTAACCAGAGCAGAAATCGGAGCTTGTGCAAATGCCCCGTGCTTGCCTAATGATATCCCCCAATGTATACGGGAAGAGTATTATGGGAATGACATACAACAGCTTTACGTTGCAGAGATTGTGGTGCAAAACGAAAAGCGGCGGGGCTACAGAATCTCTCCTGCCCACTCAAGTTACAGCCTGTACCGCGCTGGCACCCACTCACCCACCCACCCAAGCCCGGCATGGGACTGGGATCACCGCTCCTCTGTCCTGTGGGGGTTCACAGCACGGGCTGGGGAGGGCGATGAGACGCGGGTGGGACTGCGCGGACGGGTCTGTGCGCTGGGAACCCGAGAAAGAAGCGGAGGAGCGAGGGCAGAGCACCGAGATGCCCGCTTTGCCGACTCCGGGCTGAGCAGCAGCCATCGCAGAGCCAACGTGACTCGGCCCGCAGCGGAAACACGTCACGGCCGAGGTGCAGCTGGTGGTAGGGTGTGTGTTTTCGGGACGGTGTCGAGTTTGTTTGAGAACGCTTTCGGACAAAATAACTCACCCCCGGCAATATTTTGTCTTCGCCGGTGAGGCCCGCAGGCACAAACACCCGCTCCCCTCATGGAACGCTTCCTCTTCCCCTGCCACAAGCCAGCCGGCGGGGCGAGGCCTAGCCCTTGCCCGATGAAGTCGCGTCTCCTCCCGTGCGCGGCTTAAACCCACCGCTGAAGGGGTGACATCTGCCATCACCGGCGGGACGCCTGGCCGCGGGTACCGCCCCGCCCTGGCCACGCTGTACAGCAGCGCCACAGCGGCGCGCTGCGATCGTGCCGTAAAGCGCGGTGGAGCGGCCCCGAGTGTTGGGGCGCCAGGGCCGGCATGGGAAAGCGGCGGGGCGGGCGGGAGCTGCTCCGCAGCCTCAGCAAGAAGCAGAAGAAGCACTTGAGGGAGTTCGGGGAGGAGCACCCTTTCTATGACAAGTGAGTGGCCGGGGCGGGCGGGCTGACTTCAAGGAGGGCCGGCTGCCCTGGGGCTGCAGGCCCGAACAGTCCCGCTCAGCCCGCGGCCGGCCTGGGCAGCGGCTGCTCCCGCGCGTACTTTCCCTGGGCTCCATGGGGGGGAGGAGGGGAGTCGCATCTGTAGTTTTGCTGCTGCTCGGGAGCTTGAAATCCCCAAAGAAGAAGGGAAGGCGGAAAGATCCGGGCTCAGGTTTGCTTGCAACAAATGTCGTAAAGTCTTGTGCAGCCTGGAGGCTGCCGTGAGAAGTGGGAAAGCGGAGGAGTGCGAGTAAGGCTCCTGTTCTGACACTAGGTCAGGCCCCTGGCTTGGCAAGGCTCCAGCTTTCCCGCTGTTTCTTCCACACCCTGTTCTGATCTTGCAAAGGCTGCGAAAATACAGCACTGAAGGTCTTGTGTGACAGGAACCATGGGTGGCTTCCTCAGCAGGGTCCCGTCTGTCCAAACGGGTGCCGCATTTTTGGAGTCCCGTGTAAAATTGCAAGGAATGAGCTGCTTGGTCCGAATGCTGTGTGATTTAGCGCTGTTACAAAGTCTTAGAAGCCTGTGAGGAAGACGCTGTCAGGTCCCCTGTTCAGCTTGACATTACATGCTTTTAATAGCAGGCAAATAGTGTTAAGATCTGTTTCTTGTATGTATCCTAGCGTGTGTCACTTGGGTTGGAAAGCAGAGTCCTGGCCTGCCAAGGAGCAGCACCCTATTCTGCACCCTGTGCAGTGATGCTCTGTCCCACACAACTCTCTTTTGAAAGCCTTAAAGTTAGTTTAAGCCCAGCTTGTACAGTGGTTTGCTTGCAGAATTGCAGTCTCAACACAGATTAATTAATGCTGTTTTTCCTGTAGTATTTTGTCTTTTTCCCAATTCACAATCAATATTTAGTGCTAGAAGTAAGCTCTTGTTCTGGTTAATGTTGTTGTACAAACTACCCTCATAGCTAGATTCCTTAAATTCATTTTAATGCCTCATTTTCTGATTTAAATATTCTGATTAAAGCCAGATTCTACTTTAAAATATTTCACTTCTCGACCAGTTACTATACTTGAGCACTTAAGCTTCACGTACAGAGTGTAGCATCACCTGAAAGGATAACCTCTGTTTTCTTAGGGAGAATTGTGTGATGCTTTAGTTTTAAGCTTTCTAAGTCTTGTATAACTCATCAGTTTCTTCTCCCTCCTCATCTCTTTCATCTTGTGTACATCATTAATGACAGAGTAAGATATTTTAGTGCTTTCTTTCCAGGGTTCCTGGAAGACCAGAAGCAACTCAAGTCTGTGATCTGGTAATATATTTTTACTTCTGCCTTACTTTCATCTTTGTGCAGTTCAGTGATGTGAAGCACATAGCACTTCTTGGTACAAGCTATTCAGACTGATTAAATTGTTCCCTTTAGAAAACATGCTTTTAGGAGAAAAAAAAAAGAATGTGATTTTTGCGGGGCTCTGAATTGTTTGCTGCAGTGTCTAACTCAAAACTGTAATGCCATGATAGGGCAGGAGCAGCAGGAAATAACATAGCTGTTCTTGGGGTTTTTCCATATTACTTAGTCACAGTGAAAGGTAAATCGTGCTTTAAGTTGTTTTAATAAGCTTAGTGTTGCATGAATTAAGAGATGTTTTGTTCTGTGCTGAACAAAGGAATATGTTAATGCTTATTCCTGTTCTTCAGATTGCCAGTGCTTTACTTTTCTTTCAGTTAGGATTTTGTAACCTTCTTTATCATCAGATTAATAAAAGACTTCAAAGTTTCAGTGTGGAAAAATTAATTATTCTGGTTCAATTGTTTTCTTTAGCAACTTTGCGCATTAATATCCTATTTACCTATTTTTCCTTTTGGGGCTGAAATGAATTAAGAAAGGAGTGTGCTTATGCTCCTGGTTTCACTATAGTTTTGGCTATAACCTGGCACACTGTTGTTGGGTTGTGCAAGCCCAGGACAGAACTGGCTTTGAGTCTGGCTTGTTTGAAGCTTAAAGCTTTACAGCTGAGCCAAACCTGACCAACTCCCTGGTGGACTATTGTCAACTGATGGCTATTTCACTTACTTTCTTGAAAGCCAGAAGCATTTTCAACGTGCTGTGTCCCTTGCATGTGTGCCCTTCTACAGTTTTTGCCCTGTGTGTGGTTTTCATAGGAAAATCCAATGCCTTGTTTGTGGCCACCAGCTGTAGTCACTCAGCTGAGACTGAAAGAACCGGATTTTGTGATGCTGTAAGTCAGATCAGAATGAGGCACTTCAGCCTAAGCCTAACAAGATGGTTTCAGAATCTAAATGGAGGTGTCCAACATAACTATTTGCATAAAATGGTGATTTTTGAAAATTTCCATTGCACCTGCACAAGGATAGGATGTGAGAGGGAAAAACCAGAACACTGGGACTAAAGGTGAGGGTATTTGCCTGCTGCCTAATAGAGTGTTACTGTTGTTGTTGTTACACTCGTGTTTTCCCTTCCAGTCTGAGAATTCTGATAAATCGAGTGCAGAAAGCGATTCAGAGACTGAGGTGGAACAGGTCTCTGTATATCATAAGCTCCTGGCTACCCTGAAGACCTCTCCTGAGTCTGAAAGTGAGGAGGAGGAAGATGAAAGTGAGTCAGAAGCAGATGGGGAAAGTGAGGCAGAAATGGACAGTGAAGGGTCCCAGGACGCCAGAGAAGCAGATGGAGGTGAAGAAGATAAGAATGAAGTACCAGAGCAGAAAGAAGGTGGTTTGTCTTTTCCCATACTTTGGTAAATGTTGTTTCAGTTAGAAGGTTTGAATAACAGATATTTTTAGCCAGGATCCTGGTGTAGACTGGCTTGTTGTCTGGGCGCACTTCTAGCTTGGAGACTCTGTTGCTCCATTTCCTCTGTGTGAGTCTGAGCAGCAGCTGCTGAACAATTTAGCTGGGGAGAGGGTAGCTGTGCTCATTTTCTGTCAGACAGCCGGCTGCTGCTTCCTCAGATGTTGTTTGTGCGGCAGCGCAGAGGAAATCCACATGGAGCAGCACACCAGGGGTTCTCACCCACTCATGGCAGACGCAGGCTGTTCTCTCACACAGCATCTGGCTTGGCTGCTGCCACCACGAGGAGGGAAAGGTTTGCCTCATAGCAGAGGAGAGAATATGTAAATTGGAGGGAAACCTCCTCCTTTATGATGAGGCATCCTCATTCATGAAATCTGCAAAGAAATTCCAGGAGTGGGGAGTCAATGTTTTATTGTTTTCAGTTGCTTGGGGTCTTTGTGAACTAAAACCTACATTCCCCAAATAGGTTATTTCTTTAATTTTCTCTGAAGAAACGCATGTTGTATATTATGTAGCATTTGGCATGCTAGCCAAAAGTCTTCTTTACTACAGAATACAAACCCCACTTTTAGATTTTTAGATAGAGTATTGGGAGAAAAAAAACCCTAGGTAACTCAAAGTGAACAACTCAGCTAGCAAGAGGTAGACAAACAGTAACTTTTCCAGGAGAATATAATATAACATAACCCATTTCTCTCTGTAACAATTCACAGCTGTAGGCACAGCAGAGCAGATGCTCGGCCAGGAGCAGGCTGATGGTGCAGATACCTCTTGTGACCTAAGTCATGGAGTAATTGAGGAGTTTACTGATGTGAAACATGAATCTGAATTTAGCTTGGAAACCAATTTCATGGAAGAGGAGAGTGGAGATTGCAATGCAGATAAGAGAGACAGCAATTCTTCACAAGCTTTTTCAGAAGGTAAAGCACAGTATGTTTGTGTTCAGTGATCTGCCTCTAGGGCAGTATCTGTAAATGTGTAAATTATCGAATGCCCTAACGATGCACTGTATAGCTTCTGAGTTCTTCCACTACATTATTCATTGTATTGCCCACATATGAGCTGTTCCACAAGGGACACTTAAGGCTAATGCAGATGTGTAGCTGAACCATTTGTTTTCCATAGCCCTTGTGAACTGGGTTTCGTGCGTAGTTTTGTTACGACCGCTAAAGCTTGAAATATCAGGAACTAGAAATGTGTGTGGAGGCTGTTACCTTGTTCTGTTGCTTTAATAGCACCTTAAAAAGCTAGTGTAATATGAAGGGCCCTGCAAGCCTGCATTTGCCTATGGAAGATATTTTTGGTACAGACAGCAGAGGAGAATAATCACAAAGCTGACCTATGAGCACATCCGTCACAACTCAGTGGAGTTAGAGGTGAGATCCTGGGAAGCTTGGGGCAGCTACAGTAATTTAGACAAATGCTCAGAGCTCTCTGAATTTTGAAGGTTATGCAGAGGAGTCTGACTGCACCAGGATTAGGAAGGCATGAGACATCAGTGGAGCTTCCATGTAGTACCTTTTAAGGGTGTAGCCCTTCTGATCTCAATGCTGCAGTGCAATCTGAGCTCCAGTGTTGGAGTCATCCCATCACGTGTAATAGAAGTAACTGTGTGCACGGGTGTGTGATGGTTCAGTGATCTGCCACACATTGGCACTTGCAGAGCTTCTATTCGTATTTCATGCTCTGTGGTTTTAATATCAGATGGTGTAGTTTGGGAGAGAGAAATATGTTTGTAGCATCCCTAGTGATGCTGGCTTGTCATCTCGGAGCAGCAGCTGACATTAGATCTGGGAGGCAGCCTAGTTGATACATGAAATGTGTGGAAGCATCAAAGGGCCATGTGATAGAAAAAACAGCTCATTCCTGTTACCATGAGAATATTACTTAGGCTGTTGGCATTGCATTTTAATGAGAAGCATAGCTCTCCAACTGCATGCTAAATATCCTAACAGCTTTGTTCAACCTATAAATGATGCACTACTTTTCAGTGGGTTCCTGTATCTTGGAAGTGGCTTTATAATCTACTACAGCACGTGAGTAACCTAAGACAGCAGAAAGGGGATTAATTTCTCCTCTGGTCTTGAGGTCACTAGAATTTCTGAAAATGCTTCACATTATTCCTTCTACTTTATCTGACAAATGCTGGAATCAGTAAAACTCAACTGAAGAGAGAGCCTGAATTAGAATTAAAAGATATGCTATTAATCTGTGTTGCTGGGAAGACTTTCTCAACAGAGTCATGATTAGCAAATATCTCGCCTTTTGCCTGGATAACTTGTATGTGGGCTAGAGAACTGTTGGCAAGCATTAGTGTTCTCTAATTAGTTTATGCAGTGAGTACTGCTGTGCTGCAAGCAGTATACAGGGCTTGGTTTTAAAAATAAGCTTGCATGTGACTTTGTGCATGCCAGTGTCTTTGAATATAATATGATTTTACAGTTCCCTGCCTCCCTTTTCCTTTCCAAAAAGAAATGCTGATAAGAGAAATCAGACTTTTTCTCACTTCAGGCAATTTTTGCCTCCCTTCCCCTAAACCATCCTAATCTTTCTCTGCTTTATTGCAAACTGTATTCATATCACTGGCCAAAGATGAAAGCCCTGGGCAGAACTGTTTACAAATTAAGAAGGACAGTAAATTGACTTGAGTCCTTACTATTGACAGCCTGTTTCACTTGCAAGGGATGGATGTGTCAGAGCTTAAGGCAGAAAATTGTCACAATGTTTTCTGGTACATATTGCTTGCCTGTGCAACTTTTCTTTTGTGACTGAAAGTTCTAGTACTTCCATAAGTGCTTCTTTCTCTTTTTTTTTTTTTTTTTAAGCAATCTGTCAAATCTGTTCTCTGTTCTTGTAGAGAGACTTTGACATCCTTTCTCTCACCTCCAAGTGCTTTGAAATAACTAGTTTTAACTGTGGTGTTGGCCAATATGGAAACTGTTCTTCTCATTTAAAAATCTATTCTAAAGCTTGATTCCACTATTAGCTACTATACTTCTTAAGATTTTTTTTGTTGTTTTTATAAATAGATCCATTTAAACAGCACATGGACAGAGAACTTGAAGAAAAAGAAGTAGAAAAAATGTCTACACTTCCTAAAATTTCAAGTCAAAGCAAGGTAACCGTGTTCTGCAGCCATCCAGAGTTCCTAATGATGCCTGGATTAAAATATTTCTTTCTTTATACTAGTGAAGTAGATTCATAATTATTATTATTAGCTGTTGGCATTGTCAAAATTTTGTCCCTATGTTGTTGCTTAAGTGTTTTCTTCTTCACTTAGCGCTGAGCAAGAGTTGAAATCTGAAGTCTGCTGTTATGCAGGCATATGGCAACACATCTGGAAAACACAGCTTTAGACTGTAATCTCTAGTCCCAAAACCACAGGTTTAGTACTCTTGACACTGGGTAGAAATGGGACTGTTTTCTGAGTGGTAACAGCTTGATGCCAGGGATGTGCTCTGCAGTGGAACTTGTGAGGTGACTATGTACAGTCTTAAAAGTACTTGTGATGCACTTTCATGTTCTTGCTTCAAGGTGCTGTATCTCTGTACACACAAGCTGGTAAAGGGGAATTCAATACTTATTTTGTTAATACTGGAAATAACAGGTGAATTACAGTACCAGAAATACACCTCATTGCTTGAGTGAGAATATTGGTTTCCAAAATACTCATTTTTAGACAAACCTTTGCTTCCTAACTTTTTCACATCTTATTTTGTTTTGGAGAGTTGCCTTGCATTCTGGTCAGCCATATGCTGGCTGACATTTGTTGGAAGATATCCAATGGTTAGTCAGTCAGAGAGAAAGCTGTGATTTATTTTTTAATTTTTTTTAATATGGTGGTCAAAAATACCAGTGCCACCTGAAGCAAGGAATGCTGTATCTTTGCTTAACTAGGTGCTTTACAGAGATAGATAGTGGCAGCTTGAATAGAAGGAGTCCTAAAGTTTTCCTCTACTACAGTGATAGCTTTTGCCCTTGAAATCAGAAAACAGGATTGCATTTAGCAGCTGGTTCACAGCTCCTGGGTTTAGTCCCTAATAGGGTTTTGTTTTCATCGTTAAAGTACATATCACAATGCAGTTGGTCTATAAGCATATGGTTCTCATCTTGTACCTCCTTTGTGCCACTGTTTTGCTGGATGGGTTAGGTAGAAGTTATATTCTTCCTCTGCCTCGGTTTTCTTGTCTCTAAAATCAGGACAGTTACATACACGTTGCTGCAGAATACATCCACAACTACGGAGCTCAAGTTTATTGTTATTTACCCTGTCAGACTCTAAAAGAGGTTGCGTATTGAAAAAAAAGGGTTTCAACTTGTGTTATGAAAAGATAATTTCTCAAATTTCCTGAACTCAATTAAACTGTCAGGCGTGGTGATGTGCTTTGAAGTATATCCTAAGTTTGGTACATATGACTCCTCTTTAGTTGTTTGTTTGTTTTGTTGTTTTTTTTTCAGTGGCCAAGGCTGGGCCAAATAACTTTTTCTTCCACTTTGGAGAAACATAAATCTTTGAAAGCAGAAAAAGAAGTTGATGTGAGACAGCTTTATCTTCATAAGCCTTTAGAATCCACTTGGCCAAAAGTGAATAAACAATTTCTGTCCTCAGTGAACAAACCAAGCGATCCCTCTTTTACCCCGTTACAAAGAGAGCTCTTCTGTATCATGAATACGTACCAGGACTTGTTCTATCCAGAAAGAAATGCTTTAACAAATGGAGAAGAAATCCGGCTTGCCTACTGCTTGCATGCTTTGAACCATGTTCTGAAGGCAAATGCCCAGGTGCTCAGCAACAATGCCAGACGAAGAGACCAAAAGCCAGGGACTGCCAGTGATGACTACAGGGATCAGGGGCTCACCAGACCTAAGGTAAGAGAGCTTCTTTAATGTGATTTCCCATCCCCTCCCTGGCTGTGTGGTCAGGCTGCATAAGCATCTTGGTAGTTTATCCAGAAGTATTTCTGTTGCTGTTCTCTCAGGGGACACGTTCCTGGGTATGTGCCTTTCCACATCCCTTTATTGCGCCTGGAAGTCGTCTGCCACGGCCAGGGCAAATATCCTGCGAGAAGCAGTGAGCGCAGGGTTGTAAGCCAGCCTGTTTCTGTTCTGACATGAGTTTAACTTAGCTTTTATCATTTGTCCTCCTATTTCTTCAGACTAACATGTTGCCTTTTCCTCCCATTTCTAAATCTACCAGTACAGAAAGGTGCCTCCATGTCCATCTTCAATATTAGTGCAGGTAGTAGGATCCCAGCATGGGAAGTCCCAGAAATTTTTTGGTCCTTAGACACTTGTAAGGACTTGCCTGTGTGGAAAGATCCTTCTGCATTGGGAGACCTCTGGGAATCCCAGTCCCATTGTCAAGGCCTCCTGTCACAGTTGGTGGAATGGGCCTCAAATCAAGCCTCCTGGGATTCACAGCATCCTCCAGTTGATAATCAGGTGGATTCAACTAGTTGGTGGTGGTGCCAACTACCTGTTGAACAATTTTGAAGTTGGGTCTTAGTATCTGTTGCACAGCTGGAAAATGTCTTTGGTTTCTTGTGTTGACTCTTTAGTTAGATATTTAGATTGCAGAGGCTATGGCCACCCATCAGGAGTCAGCTGTCTTTATAGTAGGAGCTGTTGCTTGCTCGGGGGTTAGGGAGAACAGGAGATCATGCTTCATTTTCAATTCCCCTCTTGTGGTACCCTGGGTGTGAGATGGGGAACCAAACTGAGCTGCTGGTCAGTACCCGTTCACGAGCACACTGTATTCCAGGGCATCCTCCCTCCTTGCTGTATGTCAGAATTATTTTGTTTTGATTGTTGGGAATCTGTCTATGGGGGCAGATCTAAGTAAAGAAATTACTTAACATACAGTTAACTGTGAGTGTCTAGATTTTATGGGTTGTTCTGTTGTAATTGTTGATCTACTCAGGTGCTGATGATAGTGCCCTTCAGAGAATGTGCTCTGCGAATTGTGCATATTTTCATCAGTCTTCTTGAAGTGAATGACAAAAGAAAAATAGATGTAAGTAACAAAAAACGCTTCAAAGGGGAGTTTGGCTCTGACCCAGAAGAGAAGCCCCCCAATCTGAAAAGACCTGAAGATTATGAAGCTGTCTTTGCTGGCAACATCGATGACCACTTCAGAATTGGTAATGATCTGCTGAAGAGGTGATTTTTAGCTTGTAAAGAACTGCGAAGTAACAAGTTCTTCCTAAATGTCTAAGAACTGTCAGGGCTGGGAGTTTTGGTGAGATCTAGGCTCTGTGATATTCATGCTGGTTTTGCACTGGCAACTTGAATTTCTCTGATGATCTTTCTTGTTGTGACAGAACTTAAAAAGGAAGATAAAACACAGAAGTTACAATTTTCAGATCAGGTTCAGAATCACTTAAAATGCATTTATTGCTTTATTGTAGCAGGACTGCCCACACCTCATTTCAAAGAAGATAGCCTTGATTTTGTGGCAAAGTCTTTCATGTTATTAAAAAAATAATAATTGTTTGGGTTTAATTAGCCTATTCTCAATGCCACCTGGAATCAGTAGTCACTGGGACAAAATTAAAGCTCAATACTGAGCAAAGCTGTTTTACTGTACTGCCCATGGTTTTCATGAAAGCAAAGGTGTAGCCAACAAGTAGGACTGTTGGACAAGCAGCGAATTTGAGACTGATGATATTGTAATCTCATGCTGTTTTAGTAACTCAGTATGCAGATAATTAGCTAGTGGCTTGGTTCCTGGAGCTGCCATGGTGAGTAGGCAGTTTTTCTAACTTAACTTGACAGATAAGAGGCTTTTGGAATTATTGCCCCTTGAAAGATAAATTGACATCCCAAGAGATTTAATGATGTAGTGGAGGATGCAAGCAGGTCCCACTCAATCTTTCTTCCTTCCCTAGTGAATATCTCTCTGGCTGAGAGCATCTTACTTTCAGTAGCATAATAATTTTCCTTTCAGTCCTCCTCTATACCACAGTCTTCTTGATCCACTTACTAGCCTGAAGAAACTTTCAGTGCTGTTACTTGCAGAAGCAAATCATAAAAGCAGAATAATTATTCTTTCTTAGTGTGCCTCATGCCCTGTTGCTTCTGCACAAAGATCTAATTTAAAGCACATTTGTCATGCCTTTCTAAAACCACCCTTTCACATTTTTAAACAGAAGTAAGGCTTGATGTTGTTAAACTGTGTGTATGCTGTGACAAGTGATATCTTCTTTCTGGAAATTCAACCAATCATGCCTTTCTTTTTCTTTCCACTTTTATAATGGGGACCAAGCATGTAGCAGGAGGGGTCCTTATTGCTGTCTGTGTGAAATTCTTGCAAGTGCCTTCAGCTGTGGCCATGATAGCTGGATTCACATGGAGGGAAAGAAGTTGAAGAGATACCTGTTCTGGGCAGACTGTAGCACATGGTTTGAATGTGGTCAGGCTACCTGGATTTTTAAGATCAGAAAATGATGGGTCCTAGCAATATTGCCAGGTAGTTACAACATAGGTAACAAACACCTTTGTAGAAGTATTGCCACATAGTTATGACATAGGTAACAAACACCTTTGTTTCCTTACTTTTTCTTACTGTAACATGAGAGATGATGCATGAGCTACTTCAGCCTGTAGACTGCAACGTGTGGTGTGAGAAGCAGTGCCAGGGAGGGTGCAAGGCTGATTATGCTGTTAGTCATCATCACACAGAGAACCTTTTCCTTTGTGTCCCAGTAGCAACTCTCATGTCCTTGGGACTAAAGGCAGTTTATAGTCAAGAGGTGAATCTTTCATGACAGATTAAGGTAACAGATACTGTAGTACCTAATGGCAGAGACCAAAGTCTACAATTTAGGGTGAATGGAATAGTTAATAAATTCTGCCTTTTTTTTTTTTTTTTTTCTTTTTTTTCCCCTTAAGTTCTCATCCCCCTTTTTAACAGAGAATCACAAAAAATGTGTTTCAGTTAAAAAACAAAATGTTGTCCAGGCTATGAAAAATCTGGAAAAAAATACTATTGAAAGAATTTGACAAACTTGATGAAAATGCCAAATGCTTGTCAAATAGGAGTGAGGTGGGTGAAGTACTTTACAGAGAAAGAAGAGTTTCAGATAGATTGGTTTTTTTCTGGCTATAATCATTAATGTCTGTTAAGGGAGAGGAGATGCAGGAAATTGTTATTATTACAGTGCCTGCTGGAAGAATATGGTTGATAACTAACCTTAACTAAGAAAATGCTGTTGATTGTTGTTGGACAGGGGTCGCAATTCTTCAAAAGAGCATGAGACTTTATGCACCATTTTACTCGTCGGATATCATCATTGCCTCTCCACTGGGTATGAGGACTATTATTGGTGCAGAGGGGGAGAAGAAGAGAGATTTTGATTTTCTATCCTCAATAGAAATTCTCATAATTGACCAAGCTGATATTTACCTGATGCAGAACTGGGAACATGTTCTGGTGCGTTTTCCATGTGTATTCATTTTTGTGTTGTACTGTTTCTTGTTAGGCTGATATTACTTCGGTTTGGCGGTGAGTGGTGTTGCTTTTTTTTTACTGACTTGCTTCCAGATAGCAACCCTCCCTCCACCCTGGTATTTTCCTTATACTAAGAATATTCTTTCTACAGATTTTGGTAGTATTCAGCATCTGTTCCCTATAAATCTTAGTATTTGGTGCTTTGGTGGCATATTTCATCAGTTTTTTTGGACAGTTTTAATTATCTCGCGGGATGAAATAACAGTGATTCCTTTAATCACATCTGGGAGAAAATATGCCAGCTGTCTGACTGCCCAGTGTCTTAGCCAGATTGCAGCCATGTGAGGAAACTGTACAACCTAATACAGGTTCCTCCAGAAAGCAATAGGAGCTGGTGCTTGTCTCCACTGACTGCAGGGATACCAAGCATCAGTCATGTTCAAAGGTAAACAGTATGAAAATTTTCCTGTATGTGTAATGAAAATAGAGCTCTTGGTTTGTGGCTAGCATGCAGTAGTACCCATACTTTTTGGCTTTTGGTTAATAAAAGTTTTCAAGTTTGAAAGGTCAGGTGTGTTTTCCCACAAAGAAACACTTTTGAGGTACCTGGGCCAGGCATTTTGACAGCATGATGTTACTGTACATTTTGAGTGAGACCAATCTTATTTCCTGGGGAGTCCCAGGAAGGCACGTGAGCCTAAACGATATCTAAGGAATGAGTCCTGGAGCCCATTTCCTGGTTTGTTCTTTTTTTTTCCCTTTTGGTGCAACCACCTGCCATGTGGCAGCAATGGTGCCATTCCAAGGTATCATTCAGCAAGGCTTAAATGAGGTGAATTTCTGCACTTGCACCCAAACTCTCCCTGCATGTGATGGGAACTGCTCTTGGGCTTCTTTTAGCTCAGAAACCTTGGGCCAATTAACTTTAATACAAACAAAACAAATTCATTATACTTGCCCCATGGGAGGAGAGTGGAAGCAAAGGTTACTGTTACTGATGACTAAAGGGATGGCAGCTTTCAGTTCTGTGGTGGGAAAGCAAGTAAATTACTCTTGCTGTGGTAAATAAATTCCAGACAGTCATGTCTTGGGGGATCACTGCTGCTTTATATTCTGTGCTGTCTTGCTCGTCCCTGCCCACTTCTCTGCTGCAGTTAAGGCTCTTACAGTCTCAGTGTGGGGATGTCAGTCCGTAGTGATGTGTTTCCATCTATCTGTGTAGCACCTGATGAAGCACATTAACCTGCTGCCTCTGAATCCCCATGGGGTAGACTTTTCCCGAGTGCGAATGCTGAACCTCAATAACTGGTCCAAGTACTACCGCCAGACGTTGCTCTTCAGCGGTCTTCAGGATCCCCAGATTAACTCTGTCTTCAACAAGCACTGCTTCAATTACGTGGGGCAGGTGAGTTCACAGAGATGCTGAAAGCCTTCTTTTAAATGCTGGTGTAAGGGAGGGGGAGAGCAGCAGAAAACCCAACATGTGGAAAAAATCCCATAACTTTGAGGGTTTGCCTGCTTCCTTTTTTTTTTTTTCCTTCTTCTTCTTCCCCTTGGACTGTATAAAAAGCACAAACTGTTATTACTTAATAAGACATGGGAGAGTAAAATCTTAGTTGTCCATCACAAATATATAGAAGTCAGGACACCAGCAGTGCTCATGTGTATTTAACAGACCTGGTAGGTGTATATGCAAAGGTAGTTTTATATTGGAGCCTTCTTAAAAGCAGCCTTATGCACTGTGTGCAGGTGCGAGTTGTGAGCAGAAAGCTGTCTGGAGTGTGCCCACCTTTGAAATGCTGCTTCCCTAAACATCCTACTTTACTCTTGCAGGTGGCCATCCGTAACGTACCGCTCCGTGGCTCCATTAGCCAAGTTGTGGTCCAGCTTCCTCATGTTTTTCGGAGGCTGGAAGCTGAAGATGTAACTTCTGTAATAGATACAAGGTACTCTATTCCAGACTGTTTTGCTGTGCCCTAATGACTGCAATTTTAGATTTAGTCGAGCGTACCATTTCCTGCAGAGCACAGTGTGATTCCATCACAGAACTATGCCTTCAGTAGTCTTCAGATGCAGGCCAGGCTCTGCACAGGTGGAAGGGAATACTGAACTCCTGCTTGCCAGAGGCACCGGAGAATAAAGGCTGGGGAAGGCATAGCAGTCTCTACTGTAACTCTGTAGCACTTGCGGAGCTCTTGCCTTTTCTCTTCCTACGCATGTAGAAATGCTATGGAGTTAAAGAAGGAAAAATGTAGTCAAAATCTTCTGTGGTCTGTTGTCTGATGATACTCCTGCTTGAGGTTGTATTAGTATTGGAAGGCTAAATGTCAAATCTGGTTAACAAATATTTGTTTTCTTAACTGAGGTTTCAGTACTTCATCAACAAAGTTTTGCCAGAGTACCGTGATGCCATCATGTCACACACGCTCATTTATGTTCCGTCATATTTTGACTACGTGCGTCTTCGAAATTACTTCAAGAAGGAGGGCCTGAATTTTACTCACATTTGTGAATACACTAAGAAGGCTGGTGTCTGCAGAGCAAGGCGGCTCTTTCTCAAGGGAGAGAACCAGTTTTTATTGTTCACTGAGCGCTTTCACTTCTACAAAAGGTGAATTGTGGACCGAGTTTTCCTCTGATTTGTATGTGTGCCAGTCTGGAAGTAGAGTCTGACTTTAATCATAGATGGGCTATATTGCTTTTTGAATCTCTTGCATCTCTCTGAGGACTTCTTTTAAGTTTAAATTTTTTGCATGTTGTCCTCAGTCTCTTGCAAGTACTCTAATACTTCGGTGTGCGCAGGGCTTTATTCAGGAGGGTATGTCCTGCCAAGTTCCACTGATACTAGGACAGGATGATATAGCCTGCAAAATGGAATTCATTGTGCCTTTTATTTGTGTTCAGCTGTGCTGCAATAATTACATAGAATTCTGGAAAGGGATATGTAATTGGTTCAATAATGCAATACAGCAAGCTAAGGCCACCTGGAAAAATTGCCATGTCCTGACTGGTGCTGTTGAGAAGTTCCTAATGGAATGCTTTTTTCTATTAGCACAAGATGTTTTGGCAAATGTGAAAAGTTCCGTGAGGCTCGGTTTGATCAGGCTTCACTGTTTTAAAATCCAAGCTTAAGAGGATGAATACTGCAGAAATTGATGGTGGTCTATACTTAGAGGAGGTCATTGTGCCTGACAGTGTTAGATACCACACTCCTTAAATTCCACATCTCTCTTAAGTTTGGGTTTCAGTCCATTACACAGGGTTTCTAGAGTTGAGCTACAGCTGAGGTGCGTTGAAGTTGATGGGAACTGGAAGAACTGATACAGGATTGATGTTTTAATAGGCACATTTTATAAAAATTTGCAACAAAGTAATTTATTTTTTTTTTCCTACTACAGGTATACAATAAAAGGCATTAGGAACCTCATTTTCTATGAGTTACCAACTTACTCGCACTTTTACAGTGAGATTTGTAATATGATGAAGGCCACGGACAATGGAGTGGATGCTACTTGGACCTGTACTGTGCTCTACTCCAAGTATGATGCTCAGAAACTGGCTGCAGTGGTTGGCATAGATCGTACAGCTCAAATGCTACAGTCCAAGAAAAATGTGCATCTCTTTGTTACAGGAGAAAATGAATAAGTGATATTGCAGACTAGACAAATGGATGGACCTGCATTTTACTCTTAATGAACTTTTTTGATGTTCCTTTTTAAAAAAGTATTACACTTTTTACTCCCTCTTATTAAATAAATATTCTGTTGAAAATGTATATAGGGTATTAAATTTTATATTTCAGTACTCTGTCCAACAAGAAAAGAAGGATATCAGTTAAGAAAACAGAGGTTGGGGGTATCCTCTGTATAGAAACAAAATCAATTCAGAACTATTCTTCTTGTATGTTAAAAAACTCACTGGTTAGTAAAGATTTGGGCTGTGATAACTAACTTGATTGGATTGCTTCATTTTGAGGCACAGCAAACTCACCTTTTATCAAAGGCAGCGTTTTCCTAGGGGAAGAAGCATGCCCAAGTATGTAATGCAGTGACTGTTCTGTAAACTGAAGCCTCAACACAAGCATATTGCTGAATAGGAGTTGAACTTCCTTCATCTTGACACTTGTGAGAATCTCTGCTTGGGTAGGAGCTATGGTTTTGCATTTTACCTGGAGCAACCTAAATATCTCTGTCTCTTACTTACAGTAGCCCTCTGGCCAGTCAGTTTTACCAGAGTAAGGTTTTTCCAAAGGAAAAAAGAGTTGAACTTTGCAGGCAGATGAGCCTAGGCCTGCCTAGCCCCACAGTCACCAAAGCAGCAATTGTGGACTACAAAACCAGGTGGTGCAGTTGTAAATACCTGTGGTCTCTTGTCTCACACCATAGGTGGGGGTTTCTTTGCTTTTTTTTTTTCCTCTTAAAGATTGCTTCATGCCTCTTCTTCCTTTTCTTCTCCTGCCAGGAAGCTAAGCCTAATTTTAAAGGAGCTAGAAGTAGATAATTAGTTTTTGTAAGCATGTGCTAGAACTGCAGGAAGACTGTTCTGTGGAGGGGGAGGCAAAGCCCTGCATGAGCCCATATGCAAGAAGGAAACATCCATCCTGTGATTAGCTTTGAGGGAATTCTTGTCTGTGAGGCTTAAGTAAACGTACCAAAGTGAAACAGACTCCTTGAGTAATTTTAGCCAATTTTTAATCATATTCTTGATTCCTCTATTTCTCAGAGGCTGTGAGCACAGGTGGTAATTGAAGTCCTGAAATCATTTAGTAGACATGCAAAGCAAGAAACCTCATGGATTTGCATTTTAAGTAATATTTTATGTTAATATTATATACATCTGCCATAGCACACAGGAATTAAAAGCCAGCCACAGCACAGTTCTGCTTGTGAACATCTGTCTGCTGTACAGCAGAGACCGCAGCAGCAGCGAACGAGGGTTTTTCTCCTATGGCCTAGGCTTGATGTGGGACAATTGTGGCTGCACACATGAGAACAAGCACACAAAATAGGATTAAAGAATTTGCTTTCTACACTGCATGTATTTAGCAGAGATGAATAGCTGACCTCTGAGGAAGCTAAAGTGGGATAGCTGCTTAGGGAGATAAACAGCTGCACTGCATCATGTTAAAGAAGCAGCAAGAGTTTTGTGCCAGAGCCTTAAACTATGCAAGGATTTTTCTGCCCCTCTGAAGTTAAGAGCAAAGTGCCTTGATGAGAGCAGGACCAAACTGTAGTCTGGGACCCTCACAATTTTTTTTATCTACTACCTGGGTTTGTTCCTAAGCCAAGCATACTTTGAAATTTGAAATGTGTATACCAGTGTTACATTTTTTATGTTGATTACTAATTACAACTTGCTGATTTCCAAAGTAGAGTGTAAATGTCTCTGCACTGCTTTCAGTCTGAGATGCAGGCACAGAGTTGATGTGTGACTGTCCTTAGAGAGCTCATACATCAGTCTTTTTCTACCCTGGCAAAATCTTACTTGCTTTAGTAAGGAACCTCAGAAGCCAGTGCTAGAAATCCTGCCTAAGAGGTTGTGCTAGCAGATCGGACAGGTTTGGGGGTATGGAGAGCCTGTCTTTATACTGGTGTGGAGGGAGGAGCTTCCTCTTAGCCCTGTGCTGTGTTGTTCCCACACCTCGGGTGTTGGTCTACTTGACAGTGGAACTGTGGTGAAGTGGGGAGAGGATTTGAAACTTTCCTTCATCCCCTTTTTATCTTATTTTAAGCAATTCCCTGGTGCAGTTCACAGCACTGCAAAGTGGTTTGTCCAAGAGTGGCTCCAAAGACAGTGAGTTAAGGGGAGATGGCGAGTGCTGAGGGTGGAGTTTGGCCCGTCCTGGACGCACGTTCAGATACTAGTGCTTTGCTTGCTGGGGCAGCTGCTGGCTCCACATGAGTTACTTAAGAGCCCATCTTACAATGCATTTTCCTGATGATAATGCAGTTTTCAGAGAGGTGGCTGAACCTAATGGAATCTTGTGGACATGCATAGTCAATTTTAAAAAGGAAATGCATGCATTTGGGGCTTGTCCCTTAATAATTGTTCAACACTTTAAAAAAATGTTCAATTTCTGACATGAATGGAATAAAAAAAGATGTTAGAAAATACAGTGTTTTACCTGTGTTCACTTGACAGCATGCAGTCTTGGCAGGGCAAGGTTTTTATTCCAACTTTGCCACAGGAATGCACCAATGATGAGTAGCTACTCACCCCAAGGAAACAAATTTGAAATAAAGCCCTGTTCATTTTGGTGTCAGTACCATACCTTTAAGGAGGTCAGGGTGTTTCTTAAGAATCCTTTTTTGTTGATATGTCAAGAAAATGTCAGAGTACTGGAAACTAATCCTGTATTCTTTTTATTTTTAAAAGACATCATAACGCAGTGTGAGAGTTGATTGACTGGCATCAGGCAGGCAGCTTTCCAGGCACTGGTTGCTAATGTGTGCTAGTGCTGAAGTATTAGCAGCTAGCTAATTCAAACCCAAGGGTTAAAATAAACTGGGATTAAGATGTTAATTTCTTTTTACCATTTTCTGTCTCTCGGGAAATCCTAGTAATTGATGGCCAACACCTACCTGTTTATAGGAAGATTGTGCTTCTAGCTAAATGAGCTCTTGTGCTCCTTTTTTCACTAGTAAAATCTAATCAGGATAATAGGCTTGCTACATTTTGTTGCTCCTTTCAAAGATGACAAAAAGGCAGGGTTGGTTTGTTTTGTTTTGTTTTGTTTTGTTTTTTAATGAAAATGTGCTTGTAGGATAGAAGCCAGCTGTCTGCTGCTGACTATTAATGTGGAGGAGGGAGGGAAAGGTGACTTAGGGACAGTCTGTCTCGGGAGCTGCCTCCTGTAAAGAGTCATTGCAGCAGTCATTGGGAGACATGGGACAAATCACGTGAGAGAGAAACTGGAGCATTCTTGTTAACAGCAGCAGAATTAACAATTCCTTTACAGCTGTGCTGTCACAGCCCGACAGGATTTTTCAGTTCTGAATTAGTTGTGCTCCTGGGGCCTCAGCCCCAGAAGTTGCTCTGCAGGGTTTGGGGATTTTTTTGACTTGGTAGCCAAGCATGTCACGTGGAACAGTTTGCTTTTTGGAGGGGGTATCTCAAAGCCTGTCCAAAAAAGCCTGTGTGGATGTACGAGGGGTCTGTGCAAAGAGGGAGAGGGGTGAGAGCAAGTGGAGGACAGCAGTTCCTTGCATCACAGACCCTGCTGGGCTGCCTCGCCGCTGTCCCTCTTGGGGAGTGACCTGCCCGTCGGAGAGCTCCTCTCCTCACTGTGTTCCTGGAGGTCCTGCACCAGGAAGAAAGTAATGTGGTCCAGAGAAGGTTACTGAGGTGAGGCTTCATATTTTTCCCCTCCCCAGAGATGTCAGGTGACCCTTAATCCTATAGAGAAGGTGAAGGTGCAGCTAGTATACAGGTGGGCACGGGTGCTGGCTGAGTTATGCCATGCAACAGCCCAGGACTAGGAGGGCGTGAAGGCAGAAGGCAGCTGATTGCAAAACAGTGCACAGAGTTTATGATATGTAGAATCATAAAATCATTCAGATTGGAAGTGACCTTCAAGATCATAAAGCCCAACTGTTCAATATATGTGTATAACTGTAGCCAGCTCCCATCCTGATCAACAGAATGCTTTTGTCCACGCTGGGTCTAAGATGTAGTTGAGTCTCTGTGGCTTTAAATCTCATCCTCTGTCCTGAGCTTGACAAGTAAAGGGTAACTTAGTAGCAGAGGACTGGTTACAATGTCATTAACCATTAGGTTCAGCTGTGCTGGGGATGCTGCTTGTACCAGGTGAACTGTTGAGTTGGGCTGAAACCACCAGCTCTGGGATAGAGAAACAGCTAACAACCATCAGCTAGTACTGTGAGTTAGTTACCTGAAATGGAGATGTTGGAATGGTCATAACATTGAGTGGTACTTAAGAAATAAATATTTGATTATGTAAGACAGATGCAGGAATCTTCAAGCAAAGGACAGGAGAGAGATCAAGGTAAGGTACAGAGAAACAGTAAGACAGAGGACAAAAATAGCATGGTAACCTTGGAGTGGTTGACAACATAATTATGTTGCTGCAGCTGAAAGCAGAAATTTGGCCTTAGTCTTTCAGACGAAACAGCAAAATCACATTGGAGTCTTATGTGCTGCACACGATGTTATGTTTCCTGGGTCAAACTCTTACCACTGATACAGACATAAATCTAAAGAAATGTTGCCAGGATTGCTAAACCAGAGGTTTATCAGGGTGCTGTAGGGCCTATTATTTGTACCTCCTTTACACTCTTACAAAAAGGGAATTTGGTAGCAAAGGCCATAACTGAAAAACTGTTGCCAGTACTGGGTAAGAAGCAGTGATCTCTGTTATTTTCTTGCCCTGGGTGTCAGGCTTCAAAACCCCTCATTGCCATTTAATGAATAGATTAGTAAAGAATGAATATTTACCTTTAATAATGCAGGGGTTTGGGTGTTGGTTTGTTTTTGTTTTTAATCAAAGCAGAAAATGCTAAATTAGTTCTGTCATAAGCATAGACATAAAGCAGATAAATGGGAACCAGTTAATACAATTTATTTGGACTTACACAAGGTCCTTGGTAAGTTCCTTTATTGAGGGCTTCTAAAGAGAATGTTTGGTGAGGCTGGAAGGATCATAGCAGCTCACTGCAGCAAAAGGCTCTAACTTCAGTGCCATCTCTTGTATTAACCATCTCTATAGCATGAACTATTAAATTTCTGTGTGTTGGTCTGGGCAATTCTCCCTCTTCATTAGCTTAATCACATCATTAATGCTCCTTTAGCCAGGGAAAGAATTGGAAGGAAGGGGGACATACCTGGCCTTGGAGCTGTTTGGAGCTGGGCTCAACATGGTAGACATGTCCAGATAAGACCATTGGAGCATCAAGCAGTGGATGATCAGTCGGGGAGGTGCCTTATTGAAAAGAGACCTTGTGGGTTCCTCTGGCACAGACAATGCTGAGAGGAAACTTGAATAGCTGGAGAATAAGACAGATTTTCTGACAATTCATGTTTCTTGGACACCACTGAACACACCTATGACTTAAAATTATCTGCTCATAAGCATGGTCTCACTCTTTCCCTGTTGCATTAAAGGACATGATTAAATTAACCAAAAACCCAACAGTTGATACTGCAGGTCTGTAGCTTGACTTACTGCTGCTCTGCTGCCTGTTGTCCTCTCCCAGAGCAGGGGGAGAGGCAGTAGTAATGAATGCCACCTCCTTCTGCCATTCCAAATCTTTCAGGCTGCTTTGGTTTTGGGTCTTGCCTCCCTTCTCCTGCACTGGCATTGTGAGTGGAGTTGGGTGGAATGAAGTCAAATGCTGGAAAAATATAGCTAAACCAGGAAGTTAAATAATAAATTAGTGTCTGAATTAATTCCTGCTACAAGATGGAAGTTTTACAGTAGCTTCAGAGGCTGCTTGCCTGAGTCCAAAGGGGAGATTGTTCAGAAGTTGTCTTGTGGTGCAGCAGCTCTTGGAGCACTTACAAGCTTTGCAGGACAGGTCACAGTAAATCTGGACATGGGTACGTGGAAGTAGTCCATGGGAGCTGAGGAACACACAGGCACAAGAGAGGCCACCTTGTCCCCATGGATGAGAAGACATGAGGCAGATGTCAGCAGCACAGTGAGGTCCTGTTTCCAAAGAAGGGAGTCTGAATAATAGTTCTCAAAATCTGAGGACATAAACTCACCACACAAACTACTTTTGACGGGGAAAATATGTCTCAGTTACTGGAAGAGATCTCACAGTGTGGGGAGATCCAACACTAGAAGAGGTCCCGCGGTGCTGCACGCACTAGGGGAGAGGGTGTTTCTGGTGATGAAGAAATATCCATCAGAGTAAGCAAAGAGCAAGCAAGACAACATGACCAAAGCAGCAAGGTACAGATCACAAAGAGCAAAGCTTCCCAGTGTGAGAAGACCTGACTCTTAAGAATTTTGCTGCATGTTTCTCAGAGGTACAGAACAGAGAGTGGAACAAGCTTAGATCCAGATGTTTTTTTCCAACATTTGTGAAAGGTGAAGTGATTAATGTTATAAAGTAACTTTCACACTAGCAGAGCCCTGAACTATTTCAGTATTTCCTTCAGATACACTTAGGTATCCTTTCCCTTCTGTTGATTCATGCTCTCTTCATTTCCTCTCTTAAGAGAGGAAAACAGTGAAGGTCCTCTCTCCTCTAGAAACATATGGGATCTGAAGTTAACACAGAAGGAGCTATGAAGAAGGGTGCAGATGGAGCCTCCATCAAGCAGGGGTGGAGCAAACAAACTACCCATCAGCTGTCACCTACTTAAAATAATCAGATCTAAGGCCACTTTGTGATTTAAGGAGGGTCACAGCACCAGCATCTGGTTTTCTGTAGGTTTGGTTTTTTGTTTGTTTTTTTTTTTGTTGTTGTTGTTGTTGTTGTTGTTGTTGTTGGTTTTTTTTTCCTGCAGGAGGGGCTCAAGCAGAATTTGGTAATGCACATAGATGTGGTACAGAAATTTTGCCCCTGGTGGTAAAACCACAATGATTCCGCTCCCTTGAAAGCAAAAGAGGAGGAAAGAACAGCAGGACTTGCCCATAGATTTTGTAGCAGGAATCTCAACAGCCTGTGAGAGACATAAGAGTCTTTTCCCAGTATTGTATTTTACTAATGCCGATGATATAAAGAAAATATATTTGGTAGGTAACAGAGAAGCATCAGTGGTCATATTAGCTAGAAAGCTGTATCCTTAAACTTCTGGTCCTATGTTGTAATTTGCCAAGTTTTTTTCCTTGGTCAAAAGAAATGTAACGTCTTTAGTGGGCAGAATGCTAACACCTTCCATTTGCAAGTGATGAACAATGTATCAGGACTTTTCAACAGGATATAGAGCATCTAATAAGTCACTTTATTAAGCAAGGTTTAGAGCAGTCAAATGTAAAGGAGAGCTCTTTGCCTGGACTCATGTTCTGCATGAACTTTTCAGATTCTCGTGAACATGTGTACTAGTAAGTTAAACATATACAAGGCTCCCAGCTTACAGAAACAAAGAAAAATGAGATATTTGGGGTAACTTGTTTCAAACTCTTTGGCTCCATCAGTTTTTTGAGTTCTTGGATACAGTGGCTTGTTGAAGGCAGGTACAGAGAGTTTCTTCTCATGGTCTCCCTTCCCAGGTACTCTCTCTGTAAGGTTCTGGAACCTTTGCTTTCTCTTAGGTGGCCTAGAGAGACCTCTGGTACTGTGTAAGCTACCTTTGTCACCAGAAGGGACAAAGCAAGGAGTAGACTATGGAAGTGCCTCTAGTGCATTTAAGGTGTTCCTGGTCTCAGGGTGGACATGGGGAAGCAAGTCAGTAAACAGCTCTTGTTCCTCCTGCTCCCTGCAGCCAGTCATTAGGTATGTTATTGCATACATTTGTATGTTAAGAACTTACAGTTCAGAAAGTGGCACTGTGGTGAGGAAACCATTTTAATGCCAAGGCAAAAGTCGAAGGACAAATCAGCTTTTGGGGATCTTCTGTTACCTGCAGAGTGCTCGGCTCAGACATATTCTTGTGCAACGCTCCCTCTACCTCCACCACTTCCAGCATGCAGATAAGTCCCCAACTGACCTGTCAAATGCGAATGATGATGATGATAAGTCTCAGTGATTCATGGCTAGGACATGCGAAGTGCTCTGTTCCCTGCTCGTACTGCGAGGCAATTAATGTAATTTGTGCCGTTTGGCTGAGTGAACGGTTTGAAATGAACCACTGAGCCATCTGTTCCTCCAGCTGACATCAGGCGTGTCAAGAGTAGCAGTTAGCTTTTGCTGGGAAAGAAACATCTCGTTGTCATTATGGAAAGTTCAAGAAAGTGGAGGGTGTGTTGTTTGTTTGTTTTTCCTTCCCATTCTACTATCTTTAAAACAAACTCTTTCTTTCGTATTTTCTTGTGGCTCAAGACTTTTCTGGCCTCTAGGCAGAATCTTGGGAGCAGGGAAATAGGTACACTGAGCTCTTTCTGCTCTCACATTTTTCATACTTTTGGTGAAAGAAAGATATGCTCAACAGGGTCTGAGATTTTACATCATTGTTTTGCTCTTCCTTTGCTCTCTTCAGATCTGTAGGCAAATTTCTTGAGCTGAGGTCTTCAAGAAATAGCCTCCTTTGAAACCAACTCTCAGGAGGATTTTCAAAAGGTCTTTTGGAGATCATAGTTCATCCCCTGCAATTATTAAAAGATACCTGCTACAAGAGGAAGTTGTTATCTCCGTAGTAGTAGGAAGACCAGGTTTGGGCCTGTTTCTTAGTGGAGAAGACATGTTATCTATTGATGACACAGAGGAATTGGGTGTTTCATGCCCATTTGTGCTCACTGAAGAGAGAGTTATGAGGAACAGACGGCTAGTGCAGCTAGCACTATAGGCAAAGGGATAAGGTGAGTCTAAAGAGAGAAGACTTAAGCAAAATAGTTTAACTAGGGCTGGTGGACTGCGCCCCTGAATACACCGAGATGTGATGCAGGATTTCTGAAGACTTGTGGACAGGCAAGATACCAGCAGGCTGGGAAAAGATAAGACAGTGCCTGTCTTTAAGAGGTCTATCTTGGGAGGATAGAGCAAAGTCAGATGATAAAGCAGTTTGCATCAGTTCAAAACTTTTAGGACAAATTCCCCCAAGAGTTTAAAAGCATCTACAAGAGAAGTGACTGATTAAAAAGAAACTACGTCATGCTGAGCTCATTTCCTTCTAGGAAAGAGTGGCCAGAGAAGAAGCCACAGGTGCTCTCCATCTTGATTTGCAAGTATGGTAGTGT
Source organism: Megaceryle torquata (assembly GCA_024611175.1). Taxonomy (NCBI): domain Eukaryota; kingdom Metazoa; phylum Chordata; class Aves; order Coraciiformes; family Cerylidae; genus Megaceryle; species Megaceryle torquata. The sequence goes on along the minus strand of JANIJG010028262.1, from coordinate 40,873 downwards.
GGCTGTTAGAAAAGTTAGGGAAGCACTGAAAGGCCTGAAAGAGGGGTATGATGTCAAGCTGGGTGGGTAGCATCCCTGGAGGGCAGTGGTGGCAGCAGACATTACATCACAAGTTTTCCATTATAGTCTGTTCTGGAGCAAGTCTTTTAGTTGGTTTCTTAATAGCCACCGCTGGACAAAAGCCTATGCTTATTACATTTGCAAATGATAAGAAGCTTCAAGGTCTTTGAAGATCAGGATTTGAATTCAAGATGTTATTGACAAATGGGGAAAATGGCCTGGGAAAGAAAGAAAGAAAAAAAAAAAAAGGAAATTCAGCTGGGATAAGATCAAGGTCATGATCTCAGGGTGGAATAATCAAATGCACAATACAAGGCAATAAAATACACCCATTAACAAAAAGATCTGCAAAAACACAATAAGGTGGTATTGTGGGCCACAGATTAAACAGGAATCCACAATATGATGATATTGAGGAAAAAATAAATATAATTCAGAGTTGTTTACAATTATAGGAGTATAATCTTTAGAACTTTTGAAGTAATCCATCCCATCTACTCAAAAATATCAGACCTTGTTTGGCCTGGAGTATCCATCTAATTTGGGTCACTGAATTCAGAGCAGGTGTGGGCCAATTAGTCCAGGGCAGACTGGAAAACAAAAGAGATGACCAAAAAGTGAAATGCTTAGGTCCTCAAATGCAAAAAATCCTACTGCAGAGAGCAGGAACTTCTGCTCTTTGTGGTGAATAGGATAAATAACAAACAAAATTTAGGTTAAAAATTAGGAGAAACATTTTTGATGGAGATAGTAGGAAAGCACAGGAACTGATTGCTCAGGGAGGTGGCATTTGTGCAAACTTTGATGCCTTCTTGGCATAAATTGGAAGCAAAAGTGTTGCTTCCCACATTGCTGCAGGAAGAAAAACTGCACATCTGTGCCAAGGGGTGGGAGAAATTGGAGGGAGTGTGTGTTTGTGTTTTGAAATGGGAGAGTGACTGGGGTCCTGAGAACACCATCAGACTCTACCACTCTGCTCCACCTGGGTTCCCCAGGGTTGGAAGGGTCCTACTGGAGGGAGGGATGAACTGACTCTGGTGCAGCTTGGCAGAGCTGGGTTTGCTCTGTGGTTTATCGAGAGACACCCGAAGAGCTGGGATTTGGGCTTTGAATTGAGTCAGGTGGGTGAAGTCCCAGGGAAGGCCACTCAGGCTTTAAAGTGCTCACCTACCCATGGTCCTACTGTGGTTGCCTCAGCAATGCTTCTTAAGTGAGCACCACTTCATGTTGTTGTTCTCTGTTTCTAGGAAAGAACAGACGTTTTTAGCAGAACAGCTTTTTTTCGTTGACCAAATGAACCATGGTTCTTTCTTTACTGTACTAAATGGACAATACTTTAACCAATTTTATGGTCCATTATCATATATAGCAGAAAAAGAGCAAACTACTATTTTAGGCAATTAAATACTATATAACAAAATCATTTATTTCTAATGCAGAATTTATGTTCATCCAACTCTCTGCTGTAATTTTTTTCATATATCAAGAATTACAGCCAAACCAAGTTACATGGCTCATCTCTGTTTTGTGATAATTATATTTGTTCATAATTAATATGTCCTACATCCTGCAAGCCCAAGCAATAGCATCTGAGAGCTTTTTTTTCTTCCCCTCTCTCTCAGTAGTCAGTAAACAGGCATCTGGCTGAGACATGCCTGGCATTGTTTAACCAATAGACAGTTCTGTTTAATGGGACTGTGGCACACTGGGCCAAATTCCAGTCCCACTGGAAATTCCTGGTTCCACTCCAAGGAATCTAGGATAAGAACAACAGAGGCATTGGAGCCCAGTGATTTTATTCTGGTAGGTGTATCCATCACTGCCTTATTGGCAGCTCTTCCCTGGTATGAAGGATATTACTCTAGAGCTGTTGGCTGCTCTGGCAGGTATAGACTTAGGTGCTCCATGCCAGGCTTTGAGACAGAAGGGAATGAGAGAGTGACTCAACATTTTATAACTAGCCTACTAACTGATCTGTTAACTAATGACAGTGGCTTTTTTCCAAAAACTGTTTCTAAATAGCACCAAAAGACATTTTGGCTGCCTCTGCACTTGGTATTTCTTATAGCACATGTGATTCTTGTATGTGTTTATTTGGAGAGCTGGTCAGGGTTCCTTAACAGGCAGTGCTTGATTGGAAAATGATGAAGTGGCCAGTTGTGCTGCATTTCCAACTCCAGCAATTTAGGATGAAGTTTCACAGTTGTCTATTTCTGTAGTTAAAAAAAATTTAAAAATAATGAAGTAAGTAATGTTCTTCTCTTTTGGCATAGGTTTTGTGTTATTCATTGCACTTAACAAGGTTTTATACTTCATTTTATCTGTTCAAGGTAAACATCCCCTGATAATCTATGCTTACTAAACAACCATTCAAAAATCCTTTCCCTCAAGTATTTTACCAAGATGTCATTGACAAAGCCAGTCATTCTCCTGTTTGAGACAGGAATTATCTCTTTACCTTAATAAAATGCATATCTTGCCATCCAGGTAAAGGATGAGCATTAATACAAAGAGAGGCACCTTCCACCAGGGTATATGAGGCAGGTCCCTAAAGGGTCCCTTCCCAGGGAGGAGAGCACTGGGTGCCAGCTGGAGCCAGGTCAGGAGCCCCTGGGGGGTAGCAGAGAGGACAAGAGAAGCCAGAGCTACCGCCTCTCCTCCTCACTGCTGCTTCCCACATTTCTCCAAGTGACAGAAATTTTCATTAAAAGGAACACTGGATTTGAAAGCTTAGTTTCCTATTTTCATTCAAAGCCATTAATGAAACTGTTTCGTTATTTAAAATTTAAATGGAAATAATTTACAGAGGAAGGCCAAGAGAGAACCAGAGATGTTTTGTATGTCCAAAGCTCCTCAAGCTTTTTTGGGTTTGTGGCTTTCTTGTGTGAACATGGTGGTAGTTGCTTGCCAGCTAAATATTCTGTATGTTGCAGGAACATTTTTCTGTGAGGGCAGATGGTGTTCGATTGATAGTCAGAATAATACATGAACAGCAGAGATGATGTGGGTTGATTAAATAATTAGCATACTGTGACATTCTATTGCTTCACTGTAACTTAAAGCTAGGTCAAAACGTTGGTCTGTTGTACCTCCCTCTCTCCTTTCTTCTGTTTGCTTTTATGTTCACTCCAAAGAAAAGTTTGAACAGAAATTAAATTCTTTCTATGTAAATGTAAGAATTTGTTAGTTGGCCCTGCATGTTACAGAATAAAAATAATAATATAAAGGAAATTAAATTATGCCAAATGAATTTAAGTTGCCAGGCAACCCATCATACCCAGTGTGGGATCTACTCAAGCATTTCTGTGAACATATGGCTTAATATGTTGCATAGATCAGTGTTTAGACCAAACCAGATGATCTCAGGAAGCCAGGGCAATGAGGACTAGCACGAGGACCGAAGGTTGGTTTTCAGCCACCATGTCCATCTGCATAGCTCTTTGCCTTCACAGTTTGTTTGCATGTCCACCAGAAGTCTAATTAGCTAATCTCATCAACTCTACCCCTTCCTGTCCCTCTGCTCTGTAATTGCACAATAACAATAATTACAGGAAGTTTGCTGTCAGCTGAGGAATAAACATAGAAAATGTGCTTCTCTCAGCAAGGATACCATTATTTGCTAAATACAACCCCTTGAATTACTCATCCTCCTCTCTAAGTCCTGTTATCTATTCTTTGTTTTTGGAAACTTTCTGTGAATAAAACTGAAATAAATTGTCTCACTAAGAAATCATTATCCTGTAAAACTTTAGTGCTTACTAATGAGAGCAGTGTCTTTGGCTGCTGTGTAATCACTGGCCGGGGTGTAGGGGAGAAGTTGACATAGTACCTCGCAGGTTTGAGTGTTAGTGCTGTCTCCAGAGTAGTCTTCTGGATGTCCCCAGTGCAGCAGTTCTAATGTCTTATAATGTCCAGGAAAAGTCCCATAAAGCTGGTAAATCATATTTTCTTGTGTCTCTATGCAATTAAGATTTTCTTGCTGCTGTCAGTCCTAAAGGTGAGGATTAAAAATCACATGTTTGAGAACAATCATGGTAAAACTGACAGTGGGAGGCAGTTCATGTCCTCTGCTAAGGTGGTCTTACATTGTGAAGGAAGAGCAGTAGTGCTCCTGGAGCTTCTTAGAATCATGGAATTATCAGGGTTGGAAGGGACCTTGAAGATCATCTAGTTCCAACCCCACTGCCAATGGCAGGGACACCTCCCACTAGATCAGGGTGCTCAGAGCCCCATCCAGCCTGGTCTCAAAATCCAAAAATCTTGAGGATGTACAGTCTCACTCCAGTATTCATCTGAGAAAGAAGTTTAATATTTCTGTGTCAAAGTGCTACAAACCCAAACTATACAAGAAATGCTTATGTCAATGGGTCCCCTCAGAGATTACACTTGTAAATCAAATGTCAATGTTCTTTTTCTACTTTAGCTAACAGTTGTTCAAAAGTGATATTAAAATTACCCGGTAAATTTATATTGAGTTCTCTGAAAGATATCTTAATACAAATTTTATAGTTATTTTTATTTATATGGACAAACACAAAATATTTGTATTGTGTGCAGGTAGACTGTCAACCAAAATTAACATAAAACCAAATTGTGAGCTTACAAATATGTCTTGGTAAGGAGGAAACTACCGCTTCTAATGTAAGAGGACTGATGGAGCCTTTTATTGTGTAACTCACAGTTCAGCTCAAGACTTATTTGCCTCCTTCTAAAGCCTGCACAACATTTGCTGCTCAGGTATGTGGCATAAAGACCAGGTGCTACTCCTGAAGTCACCTTCTGCCTCCCAGGTTTCTGGGTGACCCTTTATTTGGAAATTACGTTCTTCAATGCTTATCCTAAACTGTTAGTATAACGCTTGCTTCTTGGGCTAAGCAGTTGCTTTGTTCTTTCTGAGTGATTAAACTCTACTGCTGTGAGAAATTATTCCAATATACTCCTATTTAGCTTACAAATTTTTAGGGTATTTGGGTAATTACTGGTACTATTACTTTTTCAAGTAGTTTATTAATGAATGCAATCATCCCAGGAAGTTGGAATCATTGCCCATTTATGTCCTTCCTGCTCTTGAACTGAAGGGATGACATGAAGAAATTGTCTTGCTGGAGTACTGAGAACCAGAGCTGCATTTCAAAATGTAAGATAAATTGACTTAGATCACATATCTCAGATTTATTTACTTGTTTAATTTATAAAATACACTTTGAAAAACATGTTTATGCTTATGTTTATGCTTAATGTAAAAGCTCAAAGTCAAATAAAAAGGACTGGACTGGATGAGAACTGCATTTCAAAACTGTCATCCCTTTAGCTCAGTTACAAGCTGCAGACCAACAGGTCTCCTGAAGTTCATATTCACCAGATGAGTTACAGGATTTCCTTCCTAATGTAATGGAAGGAAGAAATCCGCTTAGATTCAGAATCCTCAGCAAGAACAAGTAAAACTTTTCATCTAGTTATTCACATTTGCAACTGTCTTCAGAAAGATTGTTTGGAAATACATCAAATTCTCCTTCCTTCTTATCCTCTGGAAGGCTTGAAAATGCCAAGTGTAAAGCATTCACTATCCATAAAATGTTTACAGAAGTGGTCAGGTTTACATCAGGGTGCTTAGATGCAGACAGTGAAGAGGACAAGCTGTGAGTACAAAAGCAGATGATTTTTGAGAAAGAGTACAGTTGGAAAAATATGCTTATGGCATTAGCTGTGAATCTGAAGGTCTGGGAGGGCTGTGGATATTTAAATTCAGTCATAAGTCTGTGGGAGGCATAATTAGCACACTCTAACTCAGATGGTGATGCTCATCTCAATTTTGTAACAAAACACCCAAACAAGCATACAGGATTACCTAGTGCAACATTTTTATCAAGCTCCAGATGTAAATTACTCTGTGCTCTTGTTCTCTTAATTTTGCTTTATCAATTAACCATGTTTTTATAATAAAAGTGAAGTGTTATCATATTAGTGGGATGTGACAGTGGTTTAGGACTGCATCATAGAATTGTCGGGGTTGGAAAGGACCTTAAAGATCATCCATTTCCAACCCCCCTGCCAATGGCAGGGACACCTCCCAGTACAGCAGGTTGCTCAGAGCCCCATCCAGCCTGGCTTTAAAAACTTCCAGGGATGGGGCTTCTGCCACCTCTCTGGTCAACCCGTTCCAGTGTCTCACCACCCTCATCGTGAAGAAATTCTTTCTAATGTCTAATCTGAATCTACCCACATCTAGTTTTGATTCCCTCTAGTCCTACCACTACCCAACATTCTAAAAAGTCCCTCCCCAGCTTTCTTGTAGGCCCCCTTAAGATACTGGAAGGCCACAATAAGGTCTCCTCGGAGCCTTCTCTTCTCCAGACTGAATAACCCCAACTCTCTCAGTCTGTCTTCATAGGAGAGGTGCTCCAGCCCTCTGATCATCCTTGTGGCCCTTCTTTGGACATGTTCCAGCATGCCCATACCTTTCCTGTAATAGGGGCTCCAGAACTGGTTGAAGTAATCCAGGTGTGGTATCATGAAAGTAGAGCAGAGGGGGAGAATCACTTCCTTCAAATGTCATCACTTGGTTTGAGGGACCCCTGAGACGTGCAATAATGCAGTTATTATGCATTATTTATATGTGTGATCATAGTCCACACAGGTAAAATGGCAGCAACAGGCTGAAAATCCATAAATGTTTGCTATTTGAGCGTTACAGAAGTAAAGGGGCTTGATCATGCATCATATGACATTTAGTAATCTTTGAAGAAAAGTTCAAAGGATGAGATTGATTATAAAGCTCACAAAGGTACCAGTTTCCCTGTACATCCGTAATGATTCCTGGCCTGTCTCCATTTTCTTCTAACTACTGATCAAGTAAGTCTATTTTATTACAAATGTGATCTTGAGATTATTTCCCAGTGGCAAAAATCCTGACAAAACACCCACATACCCCCAGGACCACCAACCAACCCCACACATTTTCCTTAAAACAAAAGCATCTTTTTAAGGTTCCTGTGGGACTGGGACCCATGTGATGAATTTATGCTTCCCTCTCATACTTCTTACAAATTATAGTGAAAATGAGTTTATTCTTCTTTATTGGATCTGCATGTATTTTGTTTTTCACCATTTTTTTAGAATATTCCTGTTTAGCTACTGCAAACATTCCTTCCTTGATAATCTCTCTCTTATTTCCAATTAATTGTTTGCCTGATTTATAAAAGAGAGGTTGCCATCTCCTACTATAACTACAAAATATGCTTGAACAGCAGTATCAATAAAATCTGCTAAGAAAAACAACAGAATTTTTAAGGTTGCATTCTGGATTTTAGCATCCATCTTCTGATTTACTGAGAAGGTAAAAGATGTTTGTAAAGCATATGGATGATGTACTGTTCTGAAAGATGCTGTGACTAGAAGTGCTGAAACATGAGATGCTGACTCAAAGGTGAATTTATATATACCATTATATTTGTTTGGGTTTGTTCCAAATAACAGTGAAATGTATTTTAAAAGCTGCTCTTTCCAGCTGTATGAAAGAACAAAAACTTTCAAAAATGTTTTCAACTTGTTGCCTTTCTTTGGTATTGGGAAATACCTTTTTTTTTTTTTTTTTTTAGTTAGAAGTATATACTTCCCAGGGCTTTAAATTCTGCAGTACAAAACTAACTTTGAAACTCCTGTTATGCAGAAAAATATTTAGTTTCCTCTCTGATTTTGCCCATGGACTTCATGAGAAGAGGAGCAGCTTGATGGTTTTGGTGATCCAGTCCTGCTAGACACACCACTGGCTAGCTATGGAAAGCCTCCAAAGGTAAACTTAATGCTCCCTAGTTGTTTGTTAGCTGTGTGCAGGTCTAGTCTCCTTGAATAATTTAGAAGTGTCTTAAGTTACCCTCATTGCAAATGGCCTTGGAAAGGAAAACAAGTAGTTGGTCTGGTGGTGCCTGAAAATATCCTAGCTCTGTCCCTGAATGTGTTTCCACTCATTCTCTCTGCTAGCAGAGTAACACAAGACTTCCTTTTGTGTGTTTGTGCTCAATTTTGTGTTCAGTAGCAAGCACAGGTTTAATTTATTAGAGTAGATATACTGATGTCCAGAGGAAGGATACACTCCTCTGAGCTGTACTGAATTTACTGTATTAACCCTGTTTCCCTGTGGAAAATTTCATAGCATGGTTTGGGCTGGAAGGGACCTTTAAAGGTCATCTAGTCCAACCACCCTCCAGTGAGAAGGGACATCTTTAACTAGATAAGGTTGCTCAGAGCTCAGTCCAACCTGACCTAGATTGTTTCCAGGGATGGGGCATCTACTACCTCTCTGGGAAACCTGTGACAGTATTTCACCAAAATTTGCTTGAACAATGATGTCAAGTCAGATCCCACATCATAGTTGCACTTTGTGTTTACATTGCTCTATAATGCCTCTAGCACTCCAAGTTTCTGTTGGTGCATTCATGTGGTATTCATCTATTTTTGGACATATAAGTTCAATGAAAAATGTTAAAGCCCAGATGTTATGGTTTTTGTGGTTGTGGAAAACTAAGTGAAGGGAGTTTCATAATGATAAAAAATACCATGCTATGATATGCTATAGTTACTTTTCAAAGGTGTGTATTATTAATATCTTCAATGCAGTCTTAATCAATTGTGCAAGTTTAGTGTCTGCAAACATTAAACCATTTTTACATGAGTTTAGAGGATTATTTTTTCAAACTTGTGTATGTGAGCTTGGTCCCAGGGCTGTGCTGGTGCCAAACTGATGTTTGAACTTGTACAAAGTGACTGAAGGTGACAGACTGAGGTTTTAGGGGTTGGCACTATATAAAATGAAATTTTAATTCAATCATATATTGCACATATAACATTTCATGTCACTAGCTTAAAAATAAAGTATACAGCAATAAAAGCTTTTTAGTAATAAATCAGTACAGAAAGTTGGCTTTGCTTTATTTCTCTTCATGATAATCAGTTTTGAAAATGATTAATGACCTAACCTGTTGATTTCCAAAAAGCCAGGATAGCAAACACATTTACTGCATGAATGAATTGCCTACACAATACCTGCAGCTTTTTGTGCTCTGCATGTTTGAAAAAAACAACGCAGGCTTTCCACGTCAGGGTAAATTGATTTCCAAAGCATGTATTCCAACCATTAGTATCTAAAGTTGACTGAAAAAACTCCATGTATATAGAGATTAGTGAGAAATAAGTCTACAGAAAAAGGCATGTTCTTCCAGGGTACTTTGGCTTATTAACAATTGATAGAGATTTTTAAGCCATCAGTCCCCAAAAGTCAACAATGGAATATTATTTTAAGACTTGTTTATTTCTTGCTCTCTATAAAGCATTTACTAGAGAGCTATTCAGCCTGGGACAGATCTATCAGTAATGTTACCATCAATGATATGCTGTCACAAGCTACTGAAGCTAGTAGAGTGGAAGAGAACAGCAAACAGCCCGTGGCATACCCTAGATTGCAGCTACCCATTAATGAACCCACATACATAAACATCTCCAGTGACACTGGCAGATTCAGGTGTGTTTACTACCCAGCAGAGGGGAGCTCAGGCAAAAATGCATATGTAACACAGATGCAGATGTAAAGAAATAGGAAACTGAAAATCTTTCTCACAAATTCTCTTACAGGGTAAACTATCAGTACACTGGAGCCAGCATTTCCTCAGGATCATACCTCTACTAATTCTTTAACGGAGTAGTTGTATCAGTGTTTTTAATAAATAACTTGGATTAGAAACCATAGGATAACATAAAAAGGGAAAAAGTTGCAAGGAAGGAGAGGTATTCACTTCAGAGTAAAAATCTTTATCTTGTGCATGAAAGATATGATGGAGCTCTGGCAGAACAGATTTCTCTAATTTTTTGGTTTGTGTTTTAGACTTCATGAACTGCATTGTGTCTGGAAACAATACATAATTTATAAAATATGATACTGGCTTGATAGATTTCTGGCACTCTTTGCATACAGTTGGTAACTAAGATAAATTGTTTAACCAAGAGTCGGGCAGTGACAAGAAAATTACTGCCTGCCCTATTCACCCTGAGCCCAGAAAAAACTGGGAATTGTATTATTTCTGCATGTCTAGGGAAGGTTTACTCACTCTGAGCAGCACACAGATGTAAAAGAGACCTACATAAACCAGTGCTATCTGGTCAAGTGAAAGATTGATTTCTAATTCAATCCAAAGCTTTTATCTTAAATAAGTACTTTTACTGAAATCATCTCAGTACCTAGGAATGACAGGTAGCCTGTGGAGATGATACTGAGCAATATGTTCCCTGTATTACAAAGTGGTTTAGATCTGGGACAGTGCTTGCAACATGTAATGTAAAAGAAAGCTTTTTATAACAAAGTAAATGAAAGAAGGGTCAGATTCAGGTATGAATAATTATATTATCCCAGGGGAACTGTAATGATTCTTTCAGTTATTTTGTGTCATTTAATTACAAGAAGGGCTGTGTAGAATAACATAGCAGAACATAACTTTTTTTAACAACAAAAAAGTGGTCTTAAGAAGATTTCTTTGAGGACTGTATATGCAAGCTCTTTAATATAGACTTGTGCTTAGATTAGGAAGGCCATATGTCTTCTGAAGGCAGAAGGTAATGCTGCTTTTTTGGAGATTGTCCTTTTATTTGCATAAACAGTTGCCTTGTGATTTGGCAGCAACATTCTGTATTCTACCCATCTAACTTACATCTCTGGCCTGTGTTTTGCACTGTGCAGCAACTCCTTTCTGTGTTACTTGACATGCAGAAAAACACTACAGAAAATGTGAAGAGTGGAAAACAGAGGAATGAATGGTGGTGGTACAACTGGAAGTGGACACCTAGGGTTATCAGCAGGAAAATCTTTGCACATGAAGGATAAGCAGACTGAGGGAAGGATTTATTCCTGTTCCCCGAAGAGTTTTCAGTGTTCTTGGGGATAAGAGGAGGCACAATTTCTCTCTGAGAATCAGAGAAAGAGATTCTTGGAAAGGCTTTCCGCTATATCTGGTGAACGGAAGCTTAAAAGCATTAATTTAAGTATTGCATATCTTACCTGTGATGTATGGATATGTTTCTAACATCATATTACAAACACTGTTACCTTGTGTAGCAGTCAGCAATCAGAAACCCATTATGGAAGTCACTTTACAAATGCTGCATGTTTTCTTGCGGTCGTAGCTTTTGAGTGCATTAGTGTTTTACTGGAAGTTTTCCATTAGGAGAGTATTTACAATCTTAATTCTAATATAATTAAGTGCTTTGCTTGGGAATTGTCATAGTCACTAATTAGGTTAATACTGATCACTAGAACATAAACATAAGTAATTTTCTATAGTATTAAAATCAATCACACATTTAAGGCCAAGTGAAATTAGTCAACAGTGAGAATGAACAATGGCTGCATTTCTGATTACATAGTTTCAAGGTTTCCCAAAGCAAATTTTCACTTTACATAATAAAGATTGACCATGTGTGGGTTTCAATAGCTATTCATTAGGGAAAAATAATTAGAGGGTAACAAAGAACAAGGGCTGGCATTCCAGAAAATATGAAGGAGTCATTTTTGGGGTGGATATGGAGGGAATTTGATTTTACTTATATGTTTTTGTTTCTTCCTTGCTGAACAAAAATAAGCAAGGGAGTCTGAAGAGCAAATCCCTCTCACCTGTGCTCAGCAAAAGAGGTCCTCTGGGTGTGTTGGCTTCCTCTTGCCATTTAGAAGATAACACTTTTACAGATGTCTCCTGTACCTGGGGATGTGGTCTTGCCTGACAGCCGTCTGCTAAAGGGTGATATAATTTTCCACAAAAATATACAGTGGCATGGCCTCTCCTGTAGCCTTGCTGATTGCCCTGCACCCAGCTTTTATAGCAGAGTTTGGGCCCTGGATTATTTTTATTGGTTGGGTCAGGTGGATATGTCCAGTGGGCTATCAGGCCAAAGAGAATCATCAAAGCTAAATATTGTTGCTTTAGGACATTTCTTATCCCGATGCTTTCTGATCCTTCAGCTTCCTAGGACTGGGGAAAGAGGCAAGAACTGAAAAGCCACAGCTTCTGTGGGACATCTCCCCAAGAAACTGGTATGAGAAAAGCTTTACAGACCCTAAGCCTCATCCCATGGTTCTTTCCAATGGAGGAGGGGAAATCACTCCCTGGATTTAATAGAAAATGTAATTAGGGTTAACCTGAATTTAAATAATTGTTCAACTATTACATATCTATTAGCATGCCCTATCATTTGCTATCAGAGAAATGCAAATACGTGTCACTGCATCAATTCATGAGAACAAAGATTGGAAGCTGATAATTGTTACTGTAGTTCCACACCCCAGAGACCCAGGAGGTTTTTGTTCTTATATTACAAATGACAGCGTTTGCAATAGCCTCCCTGTTAGCAGCAGAAAACTAAGGTGGGTGTTGGCAGAAGTATAAAGACATACTCATTCTGCATTTGCAAAACAGATTTACCTTCAGTCATGCAAAATGGAATATATCCAGAATCAAAGCTCCATACATTTCTTAATTGCTTTATAGCAATGATCTCATCCTGCTTCTGTTAAAGACTCAAAATTTTATTGAGCATTGGATGAACAAGATCTTTTGTCCTGGGCTCTAGAAGGGTACTGGTGTCTCAAACAATACATGCTATTAAGAATAACTGCAGTCAAACATAGCATTATGTAATTCTTTTGCAAATGGACTCCCAGTGCACATACCTTGGAAGTTATATGTTTGTTAACTTTGTCTTCCCAAGCTATAAAAGGGTCCCATAATAGCAGTTCCTCTTGGCTTGCCAGGCATTGAAATAAATTCTATAAAGCTATGGAACAGATGATTCAGAAGAAAGCAGTATCTAAAGCCATTTTGTCTTCTTATGTGCATTGATTACCTCCAACAAGAACTTACTACTGGGTAAACTGTTTTTTCTTTTTTTAGATAAAAATACATCAGTTTTAGTACTGCTATAAAGTATTGATTCCAGGATAAAGTTTTTTGCATGAAGCAGTCCTTGATATCAAGAATGCTGTCACCATGTATTGAGAATATAGTTTGATCTGTCTTTTTAACATTATATTTCTTTGAATGTAGATTAAATTTCTTTCCTCGCCATTTATTCTTGTGCCACCACTGTCAAAATAGAAACTGCAAGCATTGTGATAAAAGAAAAATTATTTCATTTCCCTGCAGCTTCTGTAATTGCCTTTGTGTCCTTTTTTGAACCGCTGTTCTGTAACTCCTCAGAGCCAGTCTCTTCCATGAACAGCAGTTCACTGTTCTGAACTTCTGAGCCTACTATGGCAACAGGACCTTAAAACGCAGTGGAAAAGCTCTGATCTCTCCATGTTGCGTGGTAGCAAATAAACTGATTGTTTCCCTCCATTCATATTAATAGATTCTGCTCTAGGAGCTTAATTCTGTTCATTGCCCAAAGCAAAAAAAGATAGTGTTTAGCAGAGATGTACTGTGTTGGTGATAAAGCCACCCCCAGTCCTTTCCCAGGTTGGGCAAAATTAGCATCAGTACTCCATGCACACAGCTGCAGCCTTCAGTGTGCAGGAGCTTCTGCAACAGCCTCCCTTCCCCATGAAGAGATTTTGCCAGTGGAATGACTCTGGCATAGATTCATCAACCATACGCCTCCTCTCGCTTCCTACGCACTCTTTTGTACTGTCACCATGGATCAATGTAGGAGCACAGCTTCACAGGTCAAAGCCTGGTTAGGCTTTGCTGAATACGCTTCCTAAGTGTTGTTCTCTCCCTGTCCCCAGACAGCAGAATCTATTTCTTTGGGCAAAATGTAAGCCAGATGGGATAATGTGTTTGAAAGCTTGGAAGTCAGATCCTTTGAATTTTTTTGCTTTATGATCTTAATTTATGCACATATGAAAGTGAAACATGGCTTTTTTCTTTCTCTCCTTGTCTCTTCCCTATCAAAATTAAAAAAAAAAAATTCCAATATTTTTTTAATTTTATTTTTTATTGAAAACAAGAAAATTTGGAAAGATAACCCTTGAAAAACTGTTCTGAAAAACCATTTTAAAACAAACCTTGGGCTTTATTTTTTCTTTCCCTTATCAGCTGTATAAGGAATATAGGTCTAAAAAATGTTGATTTGTCTAGCATAGCATGAGCAGCATGTGGTAGAGCTGGCAATAAAACACAGCTCTCCAATGCCTGCCCATTTCTTTCCTGAGAAAACTCTTCTTTTTCTTCCTACAGGTCCTCACCTATTGCAGTGTACATCTTATGGTTTCTAAAATAAAAGACATCAGTTTCACAGAGAAGACTTTCCTTAAAAAAATAAACATGATTCTTACTTAAGAGCTCTGTTCAGTCTGTGCTCTGTATCAGAAAAGGCTCAGTTGAAAAGAAGCATGTACCAGGAAAGCAAAGATCCATTCCCCACGTATTTTGGTGCCTCTGGTTACTTCAGAACAATGTGGGCACATTTAATGAAATGCACTGACATTTTCAGAGTAAACTTACAGATTCTGCTGCTTCTGTGCAAACGGTAGCTTACTGTGGCTTCCACAGGGGACTGCAAAAGTATGTTGGCTTTAGACTTTGATTTGTAACAAACCCCGGTACTGAACCAGGGAAGCAGCAGAGCCCCTAGACAAGGAAATATAAGTGTTAACAGGTTAATGTTATAGAAACAATCTTTTCCCCTAAGTGTGCTCTCACAAACAGCAAGAAGTTTGTCTAAACTTTTCAAAATGTTACTTTTAAAGCTGAGACTAGAGACTGAAAATGTTGGGCAAATTGCTCCATAGACAATCAAAAATTATATTTTAGGTAAAGATGGGCAATCAAAATAGTGGAGTGATAAAAGGCTCACCCTTTCAGAGTTATTACTAAAAAGGCTATATGGTCATTCACAGGCAGTGATGGCAAATGTTTGCTTATTTCCTTTCCAGAAGCAGAAAGTTTTAGAGGGTTGGCATTTAACTTTGATGTTATGGCTCGGTGCATTTTTTAAATACAATGATACCTTTATCACTGAAGTTACTCTGGACTATTTGCTGACTACTGATCATCAGCACATAATTGCATAGTTTCTGTTCAATCATGTATTGCTGGCTCATTGAGGACACAGAGCAGTATATTATCTTTAAAACCAAATGTCTGATCATTAATTCAGAAGATAAATTATGTTCATTTTGCTGATCTGACAGGTCTGATGTGGCTGTAATATGCTGGCTTGAAACAAATTCAGACTTTTAGAAGACCAGTATACTTTTTGGCAAAACCTGTGAGTGGGACTTGTACAGCATGGATCTTATTTTACTTAAATCTGGATTATCTCTACTCCTTTGGCCTTAATCATATCATGTGGGCACATAATTCTACTAAAATTCCCCAGTATAAATACCTGCAGACAAGGTATAGTTCAGTTTAGGACTTTCAAACATTGAAACTGAAATTCTCTCCTTAAAATTACAGATTTTTTTTCTATATAAACAAGACACTTTACCCACAGATGACAGCTGAATCCTTGATCTCTAAGCTATGTCCATAAGTAGATAATTACCAACTCCAAGTAACTGAGACAGAGACATCCAATGACTTGCTCATGGTCATACAGCAGGCTGCTGGCAGCTGTGGAAATACCAAGTCTTATGATTCCAGTCTTGTGCTCAGCACATGAGATCACAATTGTCTTATTTATATCACTGTATTTTCTGAAAGGTTGTGGTTTTTTTTCTTTTTTCTTCTTCTTCTTTTTTTTTTTTTTTAATCATATGCTTGTAGATTAAGTTGCTGGCTATAATCAGAAATGTGTTTATCACTGGCTCACAACCAAGCATGCTGTTATTTTTGCAACAGGACAGCATGTTCCTCATTCCAAGGAAAAGTTAATTATGAGTGGCAGGAGGGTATATCGTGATTTTGTTGTGACCGGTTGTCCTCTATTATGTCCCTATTGCAAAAGGCAGTTATTTTCCTAAATCTTGTTTGGTGCAGCAGGGAGTGTCTTCAGGGAGCTGTAGTTTTAGTATGCTGATAAAATAAAGTAGGATGGTTTTATAAAGGTGGTGACCAACAGGAAAAAATAATCCTAATAGGTATGTTTCATAACTGAGGAAGGATTTGAAGACAGGAAAAAAACCCCTCTGCTTATGCTTCAGTAATCTTCAGGTATCCTAGTTACATATTATTTTGTTCAAGCGAGAATATTTTGTCATCTATAACCCATCATGTTGTCAGAACGTAAGCTCTAACCCCTGTTTGCTGTGCTATCATAGTAGCAAAACCTTCCACTTGAGTGCTGGCTCTCTAGACTTAGGCAGATTTACTTAACTGAGAGAATTCTACTCTGTGTCAGGGAAAAAGTCTCGTAGTACTCATTATTTGGATGGATTTAATGATGGCACTGGTCTGCTAGACTGAATATGCCGGATTTCTGTACATCTGTGTCTGATACCGATGTTATTATATAGTGTATCCATGAAACATCAGGACCCATATGTTATCTCCTCTTACAGTTTGTATATTAATTCATTCATCGTTAAGTCTATGAATTTGTCTAAGTTCATAAATTCAACTTGTATATTAATTCACAATTCATGAGTTGTGAATCTTATCACTTTAATAGCTAAATGAGTAAGTACTTGTTTCTGTTTCAAGCCATATTTTAGGCTAGTGACATCTAATAGAAATACCAGTGCACTTTTCATAATAAAATACTAACCCAAATGAACTCAGCCACCAGAGGAACATTGCAGAAGATGAGATCTGTCTGAAAATAAATTCCCTAATGGCTTATTGAAGCAACTTTTCCATAGAGAGAATGAGCAAAGCCAAATTGTTTTACAATGGTGTCATCTCCCATGTTATGGATTGCCTGGTATCAGTGTCATTGTGTTATCCATACCCTGAAAACCAACTTATAATGTGAAGTTTGCATCCTAAAGAGGTGCCTCACATTTAATTAGTGTAAGAAAATTCTACTCCACTGGATTTTCAGGGCTGGGCAAAGTGACCACAGTATATCAAGACCACACAGTAAGTTTATTTAAGGGATACAGAGCCCTGCTTCAGGGAGGACTGCTCCTTAGCCTCATAAAAAGCTTGCAAACCATTTGTTACACCAAAATTCTTTCCACTAAGTTGTATAGAAAAACCTGTACCAGATCCCTGTACCCTACGTAGTTCTCCAACACATTCCCAGCAGACTTTTCACTCTTAACTATCTCTTTGTACCATCATAGCATGCCCAATGGCATGCAACACCTTCCCAAATATCAATAACTGCCATGAATATACTCTCATAGACTACATGTAGCTCTTACATTATTTGAGACATTCTAAGCAGGAAAAAAAATTGTGTATACAATAATAATGTCTTGGGACCACAGAGATACTTCATGAAACCAAAAAAGAACCCAATGTAGATGCACAATGTAGAGACATCCAGGCTGTGCCAACTGACGCCAAAGTCACAGGATGGTCCCTGGCTCTGTTTTATTAAGCAATGTGATTGTACAGATTCCATATCACTGTTATTTATCCCTAAATAGTGGAAAATTAATTTTCTTACCTTGCGATTGTATTGTGGGGATCAATATAATGAAGATGTAACCAAAGGAACTTGATTTATCTTCAGCTAAATATTTCATTATGCAACAAATTATTAATCTCATTATATAATTTAAAGGAGGGCCAGAACTTGTCCTAAACTATAGTGATGTAATTCCAGTGGAATACTTTTCTTTTTTGGAGAATTGCACAGGCTGCTGTGGGAAGAATATCAAAGGTGAGGCTTGGGAGTGAGTTCAAATGAAACACAGAGCCAAAGAATGACCTACCAAGGACACTAAGTGTGTGTAGAGGAGAGGGAATGAAGCACACAGATGATAACCAGAAACAAAGACCAATGACTTTGGGAGAATTGGCAAAGAAAATGGTGGTGGAGAATACATCTTTCACTTGGACCACTTCTTGGACTGAGAACAATTTTGGGAGCCAACAAGAGCTGCCAAGGCAAAGTAATTGTGTAGATTGAGATCAGTAGTGGAGAGGTTCCAGATTCAGGGTAACATGTAGCTGGAAAGAATGACAAATAAGCTTAATATTGGAAAGGGACAAAGAAGGCAGAAAGTTAGAAAGCACCATTCTGTGAGCTGTTGCCTCATAGTTTTCACAATATTGTAATAGAAAAATCCATCACTGTAACTCTTGGGGTTTAGGATTTTTTTATATATATATATATTTCATAGTGGATTTGTGAATATTTTTCACATTTCCTTTGAATTTTCCATTATACTTTTCCCCGAAGGTATTTGTGTATCTACCTCTCTTAGAAGACATGTGAGTACTAGATGGATGTTTAATACACCTGAAATGAAACAGTTTTATTTCAATATGTCTACCTTAAGATTTTTGAAGAGCAGAGAAATTAAGATACACCTTTTTGTGAAAAACATTTAGATGGCTGAAGTAAATTTATACCAAACTAAAAGTCACATCAAGCAGAAATAAAGGTTTTAAAGCCATATGGCTAATGTATTACTGCTCCTGTCATATGGTTCCATACTTTACAAACACAACCCCCTACCAAACCAATCCTGCTCTAGTGCCACTATGCCCTGGCAGCTCTGCCTAGGGCCAGCATCCCCAGGGCAATTGTGTTTACTTATCTGCTCTTCTAGTCTTGGAGCTATTTCTCTGTAGACAGCCTCCTCAGTTAAACTTAAATTTGCAGTATTTGAATTCTTTATTACCATGGAGTATTGGTAGGATCAGAGGATAATTCAGGCTAGTAAGGGAGTGAAGGAGGTCAGACAAGAATATATATCACTTTGTTTCTTCTAATGGAAGAAGCTGGGTCTTAGGGGAAGAAAAAGCAGGTTAGCTGATTGGCTTTTTAAACAGCTTGCTTTATGTACAATTGCAAACTA
Organism: Megaceryle torquata; assembly: GCA_024611175.1. Classification (NCBI taxonomy): domain Eukaryota; kingdom Metazoa; phylum Chordata; class Aves; order Coraciiformes; family Cerylidae; genus Megaceryle; species Megaceryle torquata. The sequence continues at coordinate 21,918 of JANIJG010028262.1, read as the reverse complement.
ACCTCAGATCACTTTGTTACTGAATTGTCTTTTTTTTTTTTTTATCATATCTGCCTCTGTGAAGTTCCCCATTGATAAGTATTTGCATTTCAGAAGTCTTTCTGGAAGTTTCTGCTAAATAACAGCCAGACTGGAAGTTGGGCAATTTTCAAAATCCCATGCTTAAACTAGCAAATATAAAATGGTTTTAATGAATAAATTCAATAGCTTTTTATTAATTACCTTAAGGAGGTAGATAAAGCCTGAGTACTTCATACAAACAGTACTTTAACTTTGTGATTCTGCAGCTCTTCTACAGAATTTTTTATCTTTCTGTAATTGTATAAAAGCATAATCTTTAAAAGATTCAGAACTATACTTCCAGTTTACATATAATGTGTTTTTTTCATGGAAGGAACTCTTGTAATAAGGCAATAGAAATGTTAATAAAAAAAATGTATTTAAATAGACTCTTGCATTCAACAGTGATTATAACGATTCTGCAGATTGCATACATTTTTAGTAAAATTATTTCTTTAGATTCAATAGTGTCATTAATGCATCAATAGAATATTTGTGGTGCCTTCAGAATGAATGACATATTCTGGTAGTTATTTTAAAAGTAAGAACAGAACATATGTTCAGAAACAGCTTTAAGAACAGCTCTGCTAAGTCAAAAAATCAGATTGGATCATATGTTGCAGTATACCTTTGAAATATTTGAAATAATTAAATGGTACACTAAAGCTTCTATCAGTAAAAAGAAGCACAAAATTAGAGTGATGTAGCTTTTGGAACCCTTATTACTCTAAAAATGTTTTTTACAATACTGCTTCTAGGGGCTCAGTCCAACGGGAAAGGAAAGTACTGAGTATTCCACAGGCTTGAGCTCTCAGCTGTGCAGGAGCATACACAGAATAAGTCACTGCAATTAGAAAGAAATTAAGCACAGTTTATATACTCTGCACAAGCCTCCCAGTAGACATGGTTAAGGATACCAGTTCATTCCAGAGAGACCCTAAAGAGGTCTGGCTGCACTACAGCCTTATCCGGTTGCTAAGGGGACAGTGTTTGTCAAGCACTTTCTTTTGTTAATAGACACTGTCATCCTTTTCTACAGAGACCAGTTTCTCCTTCTTTACATGCAAAGCAGCTACACAAAAGTACTATGTGCAATCCAGAAGTGGTGGCTTCATGCTAACCAGGTTACAGGTGGGAAGGCAAAGGAGCAAAGCAGAGGGTCAGAAAATGCACTAGGCAATTAGAGGGAGATGAAGAGTGAGAGAGAAGGAAGCTGTTTCATGGCAACAGGCATGACTTTGCCAAGGTTAGCCAAGAACAGCAACTGTGGGCAGATTTGTCCAGGGCTAGTCGATAAAGCAGGACTGGTACATATACTGTAAGTAACTAACATGGTAAACCACTTAGTGAAACTGTTACTTCCCCTCCCTTGGGAGGACAATTAACTCCCTGGGCTGCCACCGCTGCCTATGCATGCACCACTTCTACAAGCTACCTGGGCCACAAGGAAATTACTATCTCCCACTCTTGTGTTTTCCATGCCAGTTACTGAGCAATCAGCTTTAGGAACACCCTGACAGAAAAACCTTTGTACCCTTCAAGCAATTTGAGATTAAAATGTTTATTAACCAACACTGCAACAATTTTAGCTCTGCCTCTGTGTATGATACAGTTTTACAGCTTGATGCAGCTCAGCCTCCTTTCAAACCATTTGCAGCCTCTCATCTCTATGAGATCAGGTCATGAGAACAAGGTCATTCATTTTGTGCTGGCATGAACCAGACCAGTAGGCTCTGTTAGTATCCAGGATCTTGTTCTTTCTTAAAATAGCCCTCCAGGAGAGCTGGATCATATCTTCCCATCCCCTTTTAATATTTTAAGTATGAATAACGGAAATTGAATTTGGTTTTGTTCCATGGTATTACCTTTGATGGCTTTTTGATGAAGAAGATTTATTCTGTGAAAAAAATAGACATAGCTTTCTGAGAGGGTCTTTGTTCATACTGTGTATCAGCCTATTTTCACATTGTTATTGTATGCTATGGTTTCTCTAATTAGAAGTCCACGTAACTGCTCTGTTAGAAAATACAGTAATCCCCATCCACTTCTGTGTTGGGAGATTCATAAATGATACCTGTCTTTGAAAAGCCAAGGGGGTTTTGTTGTTGTTAATTTGTATTAAATTGTATATTTTGGTTTGCGAGTGTAGCTGAATGGCTCATTTTTCATATTTTGCTGGAGGTGTGTAGGCCATCCTCTGGGCTTTGAGATTTTTAGCTTGATTTCCCAAGCAAATGAGGCTTATGTGAACATGCTCTCTTTGTCAAATGCTTCTACCTGTCAAAGCTGAAGGAAGTTTCAGACTCAAAACTGTGGGTCAAGTTCATCAAGATTCCTGAAGTAATTAGGTTCTTTCTAGTTTCATTGAAACTAGCTTCTGTGTAGAGGAAAGATAATTAAATTAGTGCCCCTCTTGAAGAAAAGACTGGGAGAATTATTCAATTACAACAACTCACCATTTATTATTTTTGTTTGGCAGCTTCTTGACTGTTCAAACAGCACGTGCAGAGCTCTGGAATAATTGCAACACGTCCAGTTATCGCTGGGAATGTGACAACAGAGGACGTCATGGGGGTGAGCTAGATATGTCCCCCTGAGTAGGGATGAAGATAAGTGGTGAAGAACAAAGTCTGCAGAGAACCCACTTCATTAGTTCAGTGTCTCATAGCTAAACTGGCACATCCGCATGGATTTTGGATTAATCTGGCACAGTTTTGGTTTATGATTTCTGTGGTTTGCATGAGTACATGTGCTCATCAGTAGGCACATTTCTTTGGAATTGTACTTAACAGTCCTAGCTGTATCTACATGATGCTTTGGTTTTGGAACCATGCAAGGCAACACAGTAGAAAAATGTTTACTCTAGCAGCTTGAGCCAGTTAAGTTTTTTATGAGTGTACCAATAAAAGTAATTATCTATCTAAATCTGAAGTTTGTACGTGACTTGTGGCTAACTGAACATCAGCTAGAATAATTAGGCACCCAAAATCACATTTATATTTATGCTTTCAATTTTTATTTCTGTGGCAGATGCATTGCCCATAGATTAACAATGTGAAACCAAACAAAAATCTTTGCTCTTTGCCTTAGCTCATAGGATCTTTTCCAACTGTATCCTAGTTAAAAATCTGACCTTGTGGAATCCCAAATTTGGCAGAAAGAAGGTGAGGCTGGAAATTTATTTTCCAGTTTCTCAATCATTTATTCATGAATATGAAGTTATATACTGAGTGGTATTTGTCCAAATAATTTTCTTCACGAGTCAGTTTTATGATCCTTTTCCAACAGCTGAAGACTTGAGGGTATCTGGTAGATCACTCTTACTAGATGTAGCTATGCAATTCTTGTCAGAGGGCCCAGGCTGCCTTTCCCAGCTTTCAAAAACTGTAAGAAGCTAAGTAAGAGTCACAGATCATTTCCCTAGTGCCAACAACTTGATAATGCAAACCTTAATATTGAAAGGTCAGGAATTTAATCTCCTAATAAAGAACACTTTGTGTAAGAAATTAATCTGGATGGACATTAAGTTGCAGATCTGATTGGCAGTGCTCACAAAGCTGCTGCCAAAAATTCTTAGGGAAATTGTAAACTGATATCCCAAATCAATTAGGGCACAGCACCGTATTATAATTCTCAGCCATCTTTTCATCTGCTGGAGCAATAATATCTTTGGAAAATCTCTCCCGAAGATGTTTCAGAGTTCATGTTTTAACTTCAACATTAGGGTTTAAAGCTTTTGAGTTTGTCTGCTTGTCTCTTTGTTTCAACATTGCCACACCAGATTTTTTGTATTCCGATAAATAATCTGCAAGGGTAGAACACCATAGAACTGAAGATAATTCTGCTTCTTGCTGGGACTTTTGTAAGGGTCATGGTCAGAAAAACCACAATTTCAGTTCTATGGGAGTTTTGATCAGTTCTCTCAAAAAATCTGTTTTCATTCCAGATTGAAATGCAAACAGAGAAAAGGCACGCACACAGAGAGGGAGGTGGGTGCATGTGCACACACGTACATTCTTAGAACGCCCCATTAAGTGAAATTTCAACAAAATGTTGAGTTTTCTAGCTGAAAGGTTTTATACTGATAAAATCAAGATGGTTCATTTAAATGTTAGTGTTATGTTATAATATGAATCGAAAAGACTTGAGGTGAAAAGTGTTTTTTTCCAAAATGAAAGACCTTGCATATGCTCTTAATTTCATCGCCCTCCTGAAAGGCATTTCGGTGAAATCATTATGTTTCTGCAAAGTACCTACATCTGCATGAAATGGCAACATTCCACTGGAAAATTTACATCCAGCTCTTTGAAGCTTTCTTCCCCTGTTTAACTGTGAACTCACGTTTGCATCATGACAATTACAGAGAGTTTATCTGTCTGGCATCTTAATTAGCAGATTACTAATCTAGGACTTCAGCCTTTCTAGTTACTGATAGCCTGTGTTTTCTAACTTTCAGATAGTCTTTTCAATCACATATGCTATGGTTTTCATATATGTCTGCATTAAGAATAAGCTCTTTAATCATGCCTGGTTTAATACTAAGCTAATATGGCTAATGTGGGAGAGAAAATCTGAACAGATTTGACAAGAATCATGCCATAAATGTGCAAAGAATCAGTTTATAACCAGGATCAGATAACTCAGAAGTATGAGGTAACCTCACATAAAATACTTGCTGGTTTTGAGAAAAATCAGTGCTGAGTTCTATGCAGAAAAAGCAAATATTTTTATGTAACAAACACACACACAAAAAGTATAGAAACAATGGCACTAAAATATGTCAAACAAAGTTGGTCCTAAACCTAAAATTCCAGGCCATATACATAACTCTTTAATACATAATTCTACTATATCTCATACACATATAAAATTCTGTTTCTGTATTTGTATCACCAGTAAGACCTTACTGATCTTTAATGTATTTATTCTTCGATGGCCCTTGTGACAGTTTCCAGCTGTTTTCACTTTGAATTGCCAAAGTGACTTCCCATCAGTGCAGTAGAAGTTTCTTCTGTGACGGTATTTTGTTGAAAACTTCAGGGGTTATGGGATAAAATCTATCCTATGCATGTCAGTTAGTTGTATTGCTGTCGGCAAATTTATTGTCACAAGAGGTGATAGATAGCTCTTCTTTTTGATAGGAAACTCTTGATAACCTGTGAATCATTTGTACATTACTGATTTATCACTGTTACTTAAGGTCTTGTGTTGAGCTGTAGTCACGCTTGTCTGCAGCTGTCTTTTTCTGCAAATGGAAGATTCATAGGATCACATGTAAAAGCTTTCAGCAGAGTGATTTGCCCACCGGGTTTAGTAGAAAGCCTCTGACAGATCCAAAACGATCAGCTGTGCTCCTTTTATGCAGGGAAGGGATGAAGCGATAGCTCGTACTGTTGCAATTATACATGGGAACAAACCAGAAATAGTTGAGTTTTGGAAGTTTGTTCAAGATTTGTCCCTCCTGGTAATGTTGAAAAATGAGACTCTTATGGTGGTGGGCAGGAGTATCTGATGTTTGAATAAAGCTTAGAATTTTAAACATGTGCTTGTGAAACTAAAGCACAAATAGAACTGATTTGATTCAGCATAGCACTGAAAAGTCATGTTTTGGTTCCTCTCACATATTTTTGATACCATTTCTTTGTTGATGTGGAACCACATCTTTACCTCATGTCCTGAAACTGTTTTTCCAAACAGAGTGAATCACTGCTTTGGTAGAAATTATGTGTTTCTTTTGTGTTTTGAAGCCCAAAATCCTGAACTAAGAGGTCCATTTGTAATGTCACTAATTCACAAACATATGTTTATTCCTCAGCCTTAAAAAGAGTTTTTACAATAATATGTTCTTCTGCATCCCGCTATGCTGATTTCATATGTGAATCGTGGAAATGTGAGGACGTAAAAGGCTCTCAAAGAATTTTAGATTACTTTTCAAACTTCTCACAAACTGAATCCTTGATTCTGGATGGATGGATGGATGTCTGTGCCCTAGGCAGTTTTACTGGTATCAGTGACTGGTAGTTCCTTCATATGGGCATGCTTCCAAAAGCAGGGGGGGAAATAACAAAAGTAGAGAAGAATAACTCTATGTACTTATTCCCATGGGAGTCTTCATTCCTGTGCTCAGTACAGTAATATCATCAGAAAGATGGCTATCAAGACAAATTGTACAAAACCTTCAGGGCTGGAACAATTTCTAGGAAGAAACAGAAAATCATCAGGGTATCTGAGGTAAATGTCAGTGCTGGTATGGAGAAATGTGTTTGCCATTAAGCTCTGCTGACATTTTCTCTTTTAAGATCCTTTTTACAGTTGCTTCTTGTCTGGACAAATGTCTGTCATTTGGGACTCTTGTTTTCCAAGATGGCCATTTTGCTCAAGCTGACTTTGCTTTTAAACTCCCCACTTTTAAGTTGCTTTTTCTAAATGAAATGAAAAATGAAATTGAGAAAACACAGTGATTTTTCCATATGACAAAACATTTCTGAAGGCTTCTAGGCTGAAGGAGATTAATGCTTCCAGGATTTGAACAGTGACTTAACTCTTGGCAGAAAGATTATATTGATACCAAAGATACTCGTCCTGATGACACTGTGAAAATTTTTCTGTGTTTGGCCAATCCATATGCGTCCAAAAAACCTGTTTCCATGTATTAATGTGTTCTGTTTCCTTATAGCTCCAAGTCTTAGTGGAACTTTCCTGCACAGCAACAGAGTTTTATGGACATCCGTTGTCTTTCACAGCTGTTTTCTCCATTAGTTGCAGGAGCCATGCATGGCCCAGCTCAGGTGTCGTTGTGGTCCCCAGGATCCCAGTGGTAAATGCTGGGGGGCCTTGTGAGACCCTGTGCTTTTTGCTCACTGTGCTGCTCCTTTTGCATGGAGCTGCTGGGAGGCAAGGAGGACAGAGCAGGTGAAGGATGTCCTAGGTGGGACAGCAGCTGCAGCCCCCCAAGGGAGGAGATGCTGGTCCAGGTGTGAGGGAGCTGAAGGAAAGGCATGGAAGGGAGATGAAGGACTTACAGCAGGTGGGACAGAGGAAATAGTAGCAACAGAGCCAGGACCTGAGGGGGAAAAAGAGGAGCGAACAGCAAATAGAGGGCGGAGCCACAGGAAAATTCCCACCATAGCCAAGTTTCAATGGAAAAACACCAACGCCCCCAATAAAAAAACAACAAACAACCACGGTGTAAAGTCCTGCAGATCCATTAACCCCCTCCTCATTTCTTCAAATCCCTTTTAGCATTAAATTAACTTTAAAATTACATTAAATCAAGCATTTGTCGAAGGTTGCTTATAAATTCTAAGGTGTCAAGCCCTTCTGAAGGTACACAGCGTGCTTGTGAATATGGCTACAGATGACAGAATGTTATTCCAGTTTCACACGTTCAAAACTACAGGAAATCCGATGCTACGGTTACAGCACTTTACAGTTAGAAACGGGAGACACCAAACCTAAGATTTCTGGTATCTTTATTCACCACAGGATCCAGATTCACCCTCCGATGCCATCTGTGGCACCGTGTCGTGCTGTGTTTGGTACCTGCGCTGCGGAGCGAGCGAGTGCTGCATGGGTAATTTTAACGCTGACATTTCCTGTCAGTTGCTTTACACAGCAAAAGTGAAGACTTCTTTTCAGCGGTTTTTAGGGGACCGTACGGGCACCGAGTGCGGCCGCACCGGGGTGAACACAGGAAAGCTGCGCGCACCTGATTCCAGGTGCTGGGTGTGCGAAGTTCTAGAGATGTTTATGGAACCACAGCCTGACTGAAACTGGTGCTTTAATAGCTTCGGTTTCTGTTTCAACCAACAAGCTTTGGCAAGAAAACCCCACGACACAGAACGATGAAGAGCGGTGAGATCTTTCCCTTGACAAGTAGCTGCATTTTTCTCCCCAAACCCGGGAGGTGCTCAGGACTTCCCGCACCACCAGCCGCTGATGGCCGGGCCGGGGCGACGCGGCAGCCGGCTGGGGTGTGGGGGTGTCTACAGCCCACTGGAGGCGGGAGCGCGCGCCAGCCGCCGACCCACCCTCTCTCTCCCCTCCCTCCTCCCCCTCTCTCCGTCCCCGGTTCCACGGCCGCCGCTCGACCACGGACGGGCGGGCGCGCGCGCGCCCGCAGGGCGGTGCCTGCGGGGGGAGGAGTCACGCGCCCCGGCACGCTTCACCGCCCCACCCCTCCGCGCCCGCCCCCGCCCGCCGGGCCCCGCGCGGCGCTCCCGTCTCGCGGCCGCGGCGCCTGCCAGCGCCTCTCCTGCGTGCGCTCCACTTGGTACGGCCCACCCCGGGGATCATGGCGATTGATGGTAAGTAGGCCAATAACGGGCTCCTGTCGCCCCGAATCGCTCCCCTCCCCCAGCCCCCCCCTCCTCTCCCTCTCCTCCTCCGGGTATGGGGAGGGGGGCGGCCCCGGGGGATAGAGCTCCCACCGCGGCGGGAGGTGGGGGCGCACGGAAACCGAGCGGCACCCTCGTCCGGCGGTGCCGGGAGCCGGGCTGAGGAGGGCGGCAGCGGGGCGCCTCCTCTCCCCTCCGTCAACACGGCCCGGCGGCGGGGGCTGCAGCAGAGGGGCTGTTTCGTGCGTGGGGGAGAGGTGAGAGTCGCCGTTCCCTCCTCCCATCTCCGTGCCTGGGAGCCGGGCAGGGGTAAATAATTTCTAGCACGGTGGCGAGCATCCTTTCTCCTCCTCCTCCGCTGCCTGCCCCAGGGATGCCGGGCGTGCGGCTGTGGGCGCCGCGCTGGGGACCTGAGGAGAACGAAGCTATCCTCTCCCTGCCGTGAGCCGCCCTTGCTCTCGTGGGGAGGCGGGCGCCCTCCTGGTCCCCCCCCCCCCCCGCCCCGGTGCCGTCTGTGGGGCCGGGGCTCTGCCGCCTCTGCCCGCCGCCGGGTCCGAGACCGCCGGCACGAGGGGATGTCTCGGAACAACTGTAAATGTCAGTCGCTGAACCTTCGTAGCCTTATCCATCCTTCCCGCAGAGACTTCGCCAACTGCTTTAAAAGTAATCGTCCCTCTTGGCCCTGAAGTCTCTCAAAACTGATTCTCCAGGCGAGGGAGGTTCCCTGCTCTCTGCCGGTTGCCCAGCTGCTGGGAGCTAACAGGCTGTATCGAAGCTTGCGTACGCAGATCCTTCTAGTCATCACTTAACAACAACAAAGGAGTGAGATGTACCAGACACTTGTTGGGTTTTGTTTGGAGATGGTCATATTAGAAGGCAGGGCTTCTGCGCTTTGTTTTGAAACCTTCCCTCTCGATTCTGAGAGCAATTTTACACCTCGTTAAAAAATCATTAAAAAAAAAATAAAAATTCCCTGAACTTTTATTTCCAGCACAAGAAGGGCTGTCCTGAGGTATGCTGCTTCCTCGACCGTGGTGTTTGTTCCTGGAAGCATATGTTGTTATAGCTGAAAGAATTTAGGAAAACTGTGGGGGGGGAAAAAACAAACCGTTCCTGTTTGTTTTGCATGTGAGATGCTTCTGTGCTGTCATTTTCCCTGAATTACTAATTTGGGCCTCTGTAAGGAGAAGTTGCACTGCGCAAGCAAAGCTAAGTGTTCACCCGGTGTTGGAAGCTGTGTGCACCAGGAGTTGGCCAGCTTTAAGTTGGCTAGGTTTTTTTCTGCTGAAAAGCCCTATCAAGAAGATAGCAAAAATTTCTGCTGGGTCTGGACTTTTTACATAACTCAAGCTTAGGAAAAAAAAAAATCAAACAAATCAGTCCATAGAAATCTGTTTTTGTTTTAGGCTGCACTATCCTAGAAATCTGTGAAAATTTGTTAGACCCGAAAATATGCCTAAATTGTAAAATTAATGTTTAATATTTTCAGAGGATTTAGGATATTACTTCTTAGAAGTTAAAGCAAATACTAATGAATGGATAAAGCAACTAGCCTTTGAAAAGACTGTAAAATTTTGCACTGGGCTGGACTTTAGAAATAGCCTTGTAGATGCTTATGTAAAATTGTCAAAAGGGGACTTAAGCTCTGGAGAAAATTGACTGTGTAGTTTACAGTTGAATGTGAAGTGTGATAAAAAAGAAAAATCCAGTCATGAAAATGATCTGATAGGTTTTGGTTTAGTACTTTTACTGAAGACAGAAAATGCAATGTATTTTTCTGCTGTAATCTGTAGCACACGCAGCATCCTCTTTAGTTTTGACCAAATAGATGATTACCGTAGATTTGTTAGTAGGTGTTACAGTTTTTATTCTTTGTGTTCTTTCCTGTTTGTGTGACAGTACCTTGCCCTTACTGTTCAGCAGTACTATATCCTGGCCAGCAGTGTTTAAAAATACAAGTTTGATTTGGGTGAATACTAACTATTGATGTTGAGAACAAACCCCAGGACTTGTAGTCCTCCGAAGTGTCAAAATACAGAATTTACATTGTGTCCATGTAAATCTGTAAATATATTTAAGTAAACAGCCAAAATACTTGTCTCAATAAACAGAGAAAAAACTTTTAAAGGCACAGCAGTTGTCCAGATTTGTTTTGTTTAGTTAAAGGCATGGGAAGTAAGCAAGATTGCAAACTTCTAATTGAAGAATAAATGTAAGATAGATCAAAACTCCTTCAAAACAGGATGTATGCAGTTATATGTGAAGAGTGTGCAGAATTAAAAGAGCTCAAACTATAACAGGATTTGTTAGCTGCCAGAAACTAAGTACTTTTGGCTATTCTTAACAATCTGTAAGTACCGTTTCCAGTGCCGCTTTGTCAGGAGAGTGGTTCTAACACTAAAACCCAAAGCAAGGCTTTTCCTGTAGAGAACCTGGATGCTATTTGCTATGGCCAATGACTGTTGTCATTTTGCTCAGTGACAATGCAGTGTTACTTTTTTACATTATGATTACTGATAGAAGCAAATATTCTTCATGTGGCCAAGTTCAAAGCCCTAATTTAGTGATTGTGGGAACAATTACATCTTTTGCTTTAGAAAGTTAATGTTATGTTAAACCATGTCTTTTTTTATTTTATTTCTCTATAAAGACATCAGGTACATAGGCAATCTCAGATTTGCTAGGAAGCAGCAGAGGACAACCCAGTTGGGAAAACATTTGGCTCAAATGAGATTAAAACCTTGTATTTACAGTTCTTATTTCTGTATATTTCTCTTTTAAAACAAAGCATTAAATAGGAGCTCTGTTTGAAGAGGCAAGGTTATTTATTGCTTATTATTTACACTTTCTCATAGGGAAAGGTTGACTTAATATAATATAGAGTATCAAAGCAGGGAGGATGGCAAATATGGAAGAGGGCAAGGCCAAACTCAAAGTGGTAGTAAGACCAGACTGATGGGCAGTCTGAGATAAGATCCTCTCACCTACAGCTGCCCAGGCCTGGGGTCCTGTGGAAGTTTGCTGGGATTGGGAAGAGAGTTGAGGAGTTGCTTCTGAGAATCCTTCAGCCTTACCATGGCAGTACTCCTTGTGGCACCATAATTTTGATTTCTTTAGGCTGCTTTTCCTCCTTTGAACAGTAGCAAAACTTTGACACCTACCTCAACAGTTCTGTTGAATTGAGGTCTGGGTGGGGAGCTAGCAGTGGAAATCACATTGCAATTTCATGGAGGAGGAAAAAGAATGTAAAGATTGCAGTGGGATGCTTTGTAACCTAAGGTAGAATTGCACTGTCTTGCATGTCTTTGTGAATCTACTTTTACCAGGTTTTTGGGCTGCACTTGAACATGCCATAACATGCTATAGGCTATACAGAAGTGTATGTTTCTAAAGGAGGGGAATATATTTAGAGACAAACCTTTTCAGATGGATTTAATTATTATTTTTTTTTAAATTTACATTCTTTCCTGTAGTTTCCATTGTGAGGAGTTTAGTGTTAAAAACTGAGTAGTAGTATTAAAGAGAATAATGAGCCGTATAGATAAAAGGAATCTAGTAAAGAAAGAATTGCAGGGTGGTGCTGTCATCTAGTAAGTTATAATGAATATGGCTTCCCATTTTTTCCCCCTGTGATCCTACCAGGGTAACACTTGCCCTTCCTGATGCAGAGTGTCAAGGTCCTCATCGTATATCTAGGCTTTTGAATACTTTTCTTTTTGTCCCTGCATCTCCTGTGTGTCTCTGAAGCATCCTGAGCTTTCTGATGTTTCCTATAGGGTTGTCTTCCCCACTCTTTTGTCATCTGCCAGCTGTTTGGTTGAGAGCAGGCAGCTGCAGTTGTGGGTGCTGTGAAGAGACTTATCAACTGGTTGGATGTCCCTGTGCTTCTTGGGGTCTGTGTTTGTATGTATTTGACTGCTGATTTTTAAGGGAGCACAGAATCCTGTAAGTGTTAAAGTTCTTAAAATTTTCTGTCAATGGCTTAAATTAGCCTAGTGAATTGGCTTAAATTAGCTAGTGAAGTTGTAACCAATATATGGATGGGCCAGGAAACAAACTGTTTACTTAAATAACCCTAATTTCCTAGTCGAAAAATTCCAGAATCCAGTAAGCGAAACAAAAGAGCAATGAATGGTGTATAGTGCTTAGCTAGGAGTATGATACATGTGGCTCCGAAGTTGAATCTGGCCTAGGGAACAGTATTATCTTGACTTCCAACTTACTGGGGTATTCAGGTGTCAGTGTAGCATGTACTAGAAGGGTGTAAGATGACACGAGATCCTCAAGTTAGTGCTGACCTGAATTGGTGATAGTGCTTCTGAATCCAAGTTGGTGCAGCCAGGGCAGGGGTTGAGCAGTGGCAGTAATATTTAGTAAAGTCTAAACGTAAGAAGCTGTATTTTGCACTTGGGCTCACTTTTAAACACATTTGTTAAATGTGGGGCAGATCAAATGTCAGGGTATCAAATTTGCTTAGCCACACAGAATCTGTTTAATGCTGTCTTATGCCCATTCACTGTCTGTAGTGGAAACTATCTAGTGAGTGTTAGCTGGTACTAATGTTTTTTATTGTCATTGTAAGGATGATTCCTTGCATTATTTGGTGGTGACAGTAAAACCTCATGTCATATGCAAAATTGCCAATTTCCTGGTTGGATTTGTGTTATACCATCAGCACTGTAGTGTTACGAATATACTGAAATAAAGCAAGCTGTTAGGTCTCTATTGCCTTTTAGGTAATAGAGTGGGCTACCTTTTTAAAAAAAAAAATAATCTAACCTAATGCTCTACAGACTTCTTTCTGACAAGCTCCCTGTGGGATGAAACTATCATATTTGATATAAGAACAGTCAATGTGTTCAGGGTAAAATTATTCTTGAGTTTTGTTCATTTTTAATGCTTAGCACTTCTGCAGATTGGAACTCTTGGTGTCCAAGATGGGCATGCCCAAAAGCAAACACAGAGTCGCTACCTGATTTAAAATGTTGGTTTATATTACTGCCTATCAAATACAGAGGATAGGTAAGAGACAAAAGTCTTGCTGTCTTCTGGAGAACTTTCATCTGCTTCAACCATTAGGTCATGTTTTCTCTCCACCTTATTCCCAGTCTGATACAATTACACTTCTTCCAGTTTTTGTAATGAATGATGCAAGGGAGCCTCAATTGATACTCTGAACCTTTTTCCTGAATATTGTCAGGGTTTGAACTGCATAAGGCAAAGGTCCTCCATTGTACATAAAACTAAATGTGCACTCGGGGATTGAAGAGTATTTCAAGTTAGCATTTAATCTTTGTGCTTCATGATTTTTTGAGTATTTAACTCTTGGAAGTAAGAGGTGTTTTCTGATTTCTGTATAAATCTCTCTCTGTAGTGAGATGGAGAAATTTTAGGAAGGTTTTGAAAGTTAATGGTAAGACAGCAAATGAGTGTTGAGTTTGTGAACTAATATGTCATGTTCTGCAGAGGAGCATATTCTTCATTGTGAAAAGTGGTAGATTCAGTATGATTGACACACATATTACAGGGTTTTTTTATTATTGTAGGTTTTGTCTAAAATAAGCAGTTTTCCTACTAACTGGGATCTTTTGAAATACAAAGTCTTTCTAGTAATTTATCTTTACATGACAAACTTGCTGTTTTATCTGAAATATAATAAATCCAGTTACTGATACTATTTCTGTGAGTATATTTTTCTCACAATTTCTTTAGTAACTAGAATTATTGAAAGGTACAGTTTTAATATAAATGATACACAAAAGTTGATACATCATTATTCATTTAAAAAAATATTACTCAGCTTACTTTCTGTTGTGAAACTTTCCTCTAAAGCGGTAACTTGGTGGTGGTAACTAGGTATTGTAGGTATTAGCTAAAAGTCATACTAGTTTTTCATCCCTTTTTTTCTGCCACCTGCTTTTGTTGTTGACATCTTCCTTTTTATTTCTAGAGCATTTGATAGCAATGTGCATTGCTTGGCAATGTATATTTAATCTTCTTGTCATCTGCAGTGAAGTAACAATTCTTCTTACTGGTTCTCTTTCTATTTGTATGTAAAAAATATCCACAGGTTTTATGACAGGTCAGATTTGAACCATTTATACTGAATGTTTCTGTTGCTAGTTATATTTACTGTATCTCTTAATTTTCACTAGTAAGACTTATCTGAAGAAATATTTGACTGAGAACAAGGTAAAATAAAGAACTGATTAATTTTTTTTTAATGTTAATTATATATCAGTTGTCAGAATAGGGAAAGGGAAGTGTCTGGTCACTCTGGGTAGAAAGGAAGCTGAGATAATGTTATTTTCATAATGAAGGGAGAAGATGCAGAGAACCTCTGTAGTTTATGACATAAGTTAGTTAAGAATATCTATGCCATCTCCATTTGGTTTTGGCTTATTTAAGTCCATGGAGATGCTTCCATTTGTTTCAGTGTGGGTAGGATCAGATGCAAATTTTTTTGAGAAACAGAAAAGCTATGCTGTTCTTGATAAATTGTCATCATCTGCTAATTCATTGATCAGTGTTGTTGGTTCTGTTGATTACAAATATAACTAAAAATTAAATATTTTCCGTGTGAAAGAAATTTTAATGCTTGTCATTACTT
This sequence comes from Megaceryle torquata, assembly GCA_024611175.1. NCBI lineage: Eukaryota > Metazoa > Chordata > Aves > Coraciiformes > Cerylidae > Megaceryle > Megaceryle torquata. The sequence continues at coordinate 6,912 of JANIJG010028262.1, read as the reverse complement.
TTATGGTCTGATATAACAAACAAAATATTCTTAAATCAGGACAGGTAGATGACCTTATCCTTAGGCTGAGAAATTACTAGACAGCAATCATTTTAAGTGGTGCTAGCAGAGAAGACAGTCTTTACTGTAGGAGTTTGTATTCTAAAAGTGGAACATTGATTTCTAAATTTTACTCTTGAAAACTTCTGGTCTTGAACTTGTCTGCTGCTAATTTAATCTGATACGTACTTGTCTTATTAGTGGGTTAGACAGTAAATAACTGTTCTTTATTCACCTGCTTATGTCGACCATCTGTGTCTTTTTAACCAGGTCTAAGAGACTTTGTCTATTAAATAACTTCTCATATGGAAACCATTTGTGTAACCTTTTTTTTTTTTTTTTTTTTTGGTCTTTCTGACTTCTATGGTTCTATTTTATTCTTTGACGTGGTGGGACAGATGGGGGACCAAAACTACACAAAATATACAAGATATGGGCAATAGAATAAGTATATAGAAAATTAGATTTTTTTTTTTTTTTTGACTTGACATCTTTTTCCTAATAATTTACTGTTTGCTTTTTAGTTTGTTTTTCGGCTACTTCCAACCATTCCATTTTAAATGTTTCATTTTTTGCATGTGCAATATTATTTGTAGACTACAATTGTAAAAAGGTTACTGTATGAATGCAGAGGTAATTTTATAGTTGTCCTTTAGAATAAATTTCATAGAATCATAGGTTGGAAGGGACCTCAAGGATCATCTAGTCCAACCTTTCAAGGTAAACTATACATATATCGATATAGTTTAAATGAGATGGCCAAGCACCCTGTTAAGCTGAGGCTTAAAACTGTCCAGTGTAGGGGAATCTACCACTTCCCTGCAGAGATTATTCCAATGTCTATTTGTTCTCATGGTGAAAAATTTTCATCAGGATTCCAGTTGGAATCTCCCCAGGAGTAACTTGTATCCATTACCCCTTGTCTTCTCCATGTGACTCTTTGAAAAAAAGGAAGTCTCCATCTTCTTAATAGCCACCTTTTTTGTACTAGTATATGGTAATAAGGACTCCCTTAAGCCTTTTCTTCTCAAGGCTGAACAAACCCAGTTTTCTCAGTCTTTATTCACATGACAGGTCTTCCAGTCCTCAGATCATTCTTGTGGCCCTTCTCTGGACCCTCTCCAGCCTGTCTGCATCTTTTTTTTTTTGTATAGTAGGGGTGACTTGTGGAAATCTGACTCCACAACTAGGATAGTTGTAACAGTAGGTATGTTTATTCAGCCCCAGATGCATGGGGGTCGCCCCACCACAAACGTGCGTGCCTCAGGCAGTCTTGTGCCTATATTTAATATTCAATAGGTTTTGTAATATGCCTGTACATATGCATTATCTATCATGCAGATGAGGTCTCTTCACATGCAGATGAGGTCTCCTCCCCTTTGAGCAGGAGCAGTATTTTTTGGTGGTGGTCGTCAGGGGTCTTGAGGATGAAGTAAGATGTCGTCTTCACAGCTAAACTTTTGACCCTGGTCCCTTGCGCATGCTCTGCAGGGCTTGGTAGACCTTTAAGCCCCCTCCTCGTTTTTATCAGAACTGTCCATGCCTGATTCCTCCCCTTAAAGCCAGCAATGGTATAATGTCCCTGAAAGATAACAGTGGTGTTATCTTTTCTTCTTCTTGCTCATCCTAAAACTATGCGTTAGTTTCCCTTTCTCAGGGACCAAAACTGAAAGCAGTACTCAAGGTGTGGTCTGACCAGTGCTGAGTTGAGTTGGATAATGATGACTTTGTCTCTGCTGGTGATACCCTTATTAATGCAGCCCAGTATCCTGTTGGCTTTCTTTGCTGCTGCAGCACACTGTTCACTCATTTTGTCAGCTTGTTGTCCACCAAGACCCCCAGGTCCTTTTCCACAGGGCTGCCCTTCAACCACGTGGATCCCAGTCTGAGCTGCATTCCTGAGTTATGTGTTCCCAGGTGCAAGACCCTACACTTGGCTCTGTTGAACTTTATAAGATTCCTGCTAGCCCACTCCTCCAGCCTGTCCAGGGCTTCCTGGAGGGTGTCTCTCCCTTCTGGAGTGTCAACTTCCCCACTCGTTTTGGTGTTTTCTGCAAAGTTCATGAGGGTGCTCTTGATCCCAGCATCCAAATTACTTACACAGATGTTAAACAGTGTTGGGCCCAATATTGAACCCTAGGGGACACCACTTGGGGCTGGATGCTAGTTTGAGAAAGAACTGTTTACTACCACACTCTGGGTACGTTCTGTCAACCAGTTCCCCACCCACTTCACGGACCACTTGTCTAGGTCATAACATGTCAGCTTCTCCAGAAGGAGGCTGTGGGGGACCGTTTCAAGAGCCTTGGAGAAGTCCAGCTAGACAGCGTCCACTGCTCGCCCTGCATCCTGAGTAACCTGAGTGGGTTACTTTGTCGGAAAAGGCGATCAGGTTTGTCAGGCACAGTTTGCCCCTGGTGAATCCATGTTGGCTTTTCCCAATCACGTGCTTAAGATTACTCGTGATAGTCCCCAGGAGGATTTGCTCCATAACTTTTCCAGGGACTGAAGTGAGGCTAATGGGTCTAGTATGTTATATGAAATAGTATAGCATAAGAATGGATTCCTAAGTATCTTGTATTCATAGTGAAAACGTTAGTATTTCCACATGCTTCAGACATGTTAACATTAACAATGGGTTAGGCTGTATTACTTGTAACCCATTTTATGGTCTGTCTCTGTAACAATGACTCAACGTTACAGAGCAAGAGTAAAGGAGCATGTCCCTTGTCATTGCTGTGCATGTGCAGCATCTACTTCTCTGTAATTTGACAAGGTGTGCCCCTCACCCTGTCTGTGCTACTCAACCTGCATGGTATTATCATTCTGCAGTGGAGTTTCGTGGATTTGTCAAAGGAAAAAGTGATTGTCTGTTGTTGAGTAAAATGTTAAGTGAATGTTTCTTGAATTTAGTCCAAACTTAGGAAAATGCTAATTAAAATAAAATCCTCATTAGGAAAGTAATTTATCATATAAAAAATATGTCCCAAAACTTAGACCCGATGACAGAGACTTCTGTGATAACGGTGTAATGTTCTGCTGCAGCTATTGTTGCTGCTGAACTGAAGAATAATGCTTTTTATATGCAGTAGCCTAAGTTGCACCGCGGTATCTATACGGGAACTGAGACTATGACGTGTTTGTTGAAGGGATGGAATGCAACCTTGCTGAGTTTGTAGGTGGTGCCAGATAGGGGAGCAGTTAATAAGCTGAGGGGCAGGGCTGCTACATGGCAGCTGCTCAGCAAACTGAAAGAATGGGCTGAAGGGAACTGTGTGAACTTCATCAAGAACAAATGAAACATGCAAAACTGTGCAGCACTATGGACAGATTGGCCAGGAGCAGCTCTGCACAAAAGAACCTGAGGGTTCTGGTAAAGAGCAAGTTGAACATGGGTCAGCCATATGCTTCAGACCTGTATCTAGTTAATCCAGCATGAGACAGACTGACAAACTAGAGAGACTGCAGCAGAGTGCCACTAAGCTGCTGGGGAACTGGAGTATGTGGCACACGAGGAGAGGCTTAGGAAATATGTTTGTGTAGCTTGGGGAAATCTGAAAGTAACTCTTACTGCAGCTTTTTACTATATAATGGTGTCTAAGAAATGATGATGGGTTCTTCAGGCACACAGGGAAAGCACATGAGACAATGGATGTGAGCTACATCAAGGAAATCCTGACTGGCTATAAGGAAGAAATGCTCAAAGTGACAGGGCCCATAGTGACCTTCTCCACTTTCACCTAGGAACTGATGATGCCTGGAGAGGCCATGGAATTTTGGTCCTTGCAGAACTTGGTTGGTTAGGGCCCAGAGGAACCTTCTGTAAAGGTGGTCTCCTGCGTTGAAGTCTCTCAGTGCACCAAGGGTCATTCTCAAACCAAATCACTCTCTGATAATGCCTATGTTAAATTTCCTAGCCAATTATTTTTAGCATCTAGTTGTAGAGTTTCAGATAAAGTCCAAAGCTAGTAGAACTTTGAATACTGAATTGTACTAGTTTTAGAAAGACAGAAAATATTACAATTTAATCAATACAATATTCAGGTGGTGTTTCATCTCTGCTAATGTACAACTTTTAGCTGTTTTTATGTGATAGTAATATTGCAAATAGAGGCTTGGTATACCAAATCTCTGTCTCAAATTCAGAAAATTAAACTTGATCAGATGGTTCAGCTGCCTCTGTGAAATATCTGTCCACTCTGTGCTAAATACTTGATTTAGATTTTAGGGCCACTAGGTGGTCCTTCTTGCTTGAGAAAATTCAAATGCTTTGTTGAATGTGCTATTCTAAAATTACTTCTTTCATTATTTCTCATTTTACTTCCATTGTCTGAAATTATGAAAAGCTCAATGTCCCCAGGTGGGTTTTTGGTATTCTCAGATTACCTTTTTGGAAAAAGTATTATGTAATTTTAAATGTAAGCTCACATAAAACTTTAAACTGCTAAATAGGAGATCATGTTCACAGTCAAGCTGAAATAGAATCAGTAATAATTTGTATCTGAATCATACTTATATTTTAGTTAACTATGAAAGTATGGTGAGCTACCACTATATTAAAATCAGTTACTTTAAAGTAGTATTCTAAGACTGTAAAATTTGAGATGGCCATACCACTGAACATTTGGATTTTGTGGGCTAACCAACACAAAACCAGCTTTTCACAATGAAATGCTAAATTATAAGTTGGTAACTTGCTGTCATGCAAAATGTTTTCATATTTTCAGTTCAGTTTATTTCAATGACTATGACTAGGTTATTCAAAGTTGAGAGATTTCTTGGGAGTTGGAAAGACAGAAAAACATTTGTTAATCTGTGAGTAAAAGCAAGGTGGCAATAGTGTATTGCTTCCACAGTTTTGAAGAGCATTAGGGAAAAGAAGAATCTGTCCAGGTCGCTTGAGGATAGTATTTCATGTGTTTAATAAATCGGTTAATTTAAAATATAAAAGATGCTTCCTTCAACTTTATTTTCAAAACATGTAGGTCACTTTTATTTTTATTTAACAGTTAATTTCCATTCAAAAGCAGTTTAGAAAAATAGTAATAGATTAATCACCTCTTAAATAAGAAATATAATTCAACATTTTCTAAAAAAATTAAAAGAAAAATAATCCTGAATTAATATGTGTTAAATTGTATAAATTTATTATGTATTGTTTTGGTCAATAAAAAGTAACATAAGGATTAATGTAAAGATTGGAACAGATATGGAATACCATAATATTTTAGCTTCTAAATAACTGAAAAAACATATTTCTTTAGAAACCAATAGGTAGTAATGCAAAACTCAAACCAAAAATGAGTACTTGATGATGCATTTTCAAGCTGTTTGATTTCACTGAGGGTAGTATGTAATTAAAATCTAATGCTGTTCACTGCTTCTCTCTCAGTCATTTCTAGGTGGATCTTTTATTTTTAACTATGTGGCATTTGTGTAATGAAAATTCTTTCATGTTTTTCAATAACTTAAATTCAGCAGTGAAGAAAGAATAAAAATCTATTGGGGAAGAAAATCTAGGGAGAAGAGTTGCAGTCACTCTTTCAGTTATTCTTCTGTAGCCTGAAAAGTATTTCAGTGCGAAGATTGTAATCTTCTCCCAACTTTTCTTGTTTTGTTTTGGTTTGTTTGTTTGTTTTTTAAATCCTTGTTGTTGTAAAAGCAAATTATTATTTTTTCTGTAGTTTTTATGTTTTTTCTTCCAAAATGTTTTCTGAATTGGAACAATATTGTCCAGCTTTTAAAATGCACTGAAAATAAGTTACTATATTGCTATATAACTGGTTTTTGTAATGATAACTACAGAACTCATGGGATTCTCAGACTCACTGATACCTGATTTCCTGCTTGAGGATATCTTTGAAGCTTGTATTTCACATTAGTAATGAAGAAGTACGTTGATGTAAAATGAGGATTCTTTTTAGTTTTATACCTCACAGACATTTAATTTTTGAGAAGAGTTATGTTTTACTCCATTTATTTGGTCCTTTTAATATTTTTTTTCTCTAGTACATGCATTTCCTACAGTAATTTCTTTAAAATGTAAAATTAACTACAAATACAGATATTTTAAAACTGCTACAACAACACTTGGTGTTATCAATTATGAGTTTTAAATATTCATTAATATTATAATATTCTTTATTACATGGCATATTTTCTTTATTATTGAATGGAGGAGAATAATATGTACCGTGTATTTGCACATTTTTGACATGGAAAGAATTTTCTTTTATAAAGCTTGGTTTAGTGTGCTGTGAAGTGTTCGGAGCCTAATAGTGATTAATGCATATGGAACAAATGTTTTTGAGTTTTTGAAACTGTCTGTTTTGTATTTTCATGAGATTGCACAGAACTGGGTATGAAAACCTAAGCAGTTCCCTTCAGTTCTGTATTCATATACATGCAGTCTTCTGTTGTCAGTGGAGAAAGGATCAGTGCGCTTTAAGAGTATGGTTAAGATAGACCATAGCTTGGTGTAGTTTGGAATTTTGGAAGGTTTGACCATTGGATGTATTAGTTCAAAAATTATTAATTTAAAAGAGGATCCTGAATACTGTAAGTGTATTCAGTATGAAGTGATATAATAAGAAAAATAAACTGTTTCAATAATTTCTGGATACTATTAAAAACCTCTTCTCAAAAGTTTGTAACTATTCCTCCTTTTACAGGGCTTAGCAATACCTTGTTGCATGTCCTGTCCCTTTCATCATTGTTGACAAAATGTATTCTTCCTTTCTGAACTCTTTTGTTGTCCTCACTAGGTAAATTATGTGGGGTTTTTTGTTTGTTTGGTTTGTTTGGTTGGTTTTGTTTTTTTGGGTTTTTTTTTTTTTTTTTAAATAGCTGTAATTTTAACATTAAAATGTTTAT
>JANIJG010026334.1:32443-42489 GCA_024611175.1 Megaceryle torquata | reverse complement strand
CAAATATGTCCAGAAAGCTGCTGATTTTGAAGCGCCATAACAAAAAGTAAACATTTAAGAAAAAAAAAAAAACAAAACAAAAACACAAAAACAGAAAACCCCCCAAACCTGATACAGTAGTTTTTAACTGTCAACTTGAAACAAGTATTTTATACAACTGATATTCAAAAAATTATTTACTTGACAAAATTGAAAAGTTTCATTGCAGCAATGTTTTCCTGATTTGTGTGCAAAGTTTGGCTTTCTATCACAAAAAAAAATATCACAAGATATTGGCAGACTTAGCTAAGTTCCTCCAGTGGGGAGGACAGTCAGGTCTTCCTCAAAAGTTATCTAAAGCTTGCAGGAGACTGAAACCACCAGAAGAACGGTGGATTAAGAGCAGGAAGCCCAGCTCTATCACTGTTTCCCCTGCCAAACCCTTAGTCTTTGCCTCAGTTCCTTCTCAGACCAGTGTGGGAAAGGGCCAGGTTACAGTTATGAAAAGACACATTCAGCTTCACCCTAGGAAAGCACCATCAGTAAGGCAACAAGCAGCACCATTTGCATTTATTTGCCAAAAGAGGAAGGAGAAGGGAGGTAACTATATGGAAGCTTTAAGTAATTTGCAAATGGGAAGAAACAAACCTCACAAGCCTATAATCCCACACATTCTCTCCACATTACTCAGCAGTTCCTGTTGGAGTCACCATCTACACAACTTTTCTTCACCACATCAACACATGAAGTGCTGCCCTCGCCACCACTGTCCCACTGGAGACTATCAGAGAAACTCCAGGTTTCTCCACGCTAGAGAAGGGGATTTCCAGTTAAGATCCTGGCCTCCCTACAAGGAAAATGAACTTCCAAGAGATTTAATTGTAATGTTTTATGCAAACATATTTACTGCAATATCCAATTATGCAATGCATTATATATTGTATTTCTAATTATTTTTTTAAAATTTAAATTACATATATGCAATATCCAACAGAATGGTGGGCCCTTGAACTTAAAGAAACCATCTTAAGAGGGACAGAGATAGCTGCAAGGCCAGCTGATGGCTGATTCTGTCCCAGGTTTCCTCACGAGCAGTTGCTTTCTGCTCAGTGTCAGAGAAAAAGACAGAAAGCACCATCAATTTTTTTTTTTTTTTAAAGAGGATTTTAAGCTTCAGAGTCCACACTGGAAACCTCAGTCTGCACTCTTATCTAGAAAGACCTAGACAAGTTTTGGTCACAACTTTAAATTCTTCAGTGTACCAGCCTCCTAGGACTGTCAGCACTGACAGAAGAGGCTTCAGACCCTCTGAACATCTGGGTGAGGTTAGTGCTGGGACCTGGGATGTTCAAGTGCTAAAGCTATGAAACTCCGAAAAGATATTCCTTGTGATCTTGAAAAGAACAGCCAATCTCTGCCACTACAAGCTTTCTGGACTACCATTTTAAGTGTTGCTGCACTGGTAGGAAGAGGAGAGAGCTGAGCAAGTGCCATCGTCTCTCCAAGCATCTCTGAAATGGAGAGGCATTTGTCAAATTTCTAAACCTGAGGACTGGGGGAAAGAAATAGTTATCTACCAAGATGTCATGGGAGAAAGCAATGGTAACCATGCAATCACTATCTCACTGAAAGACTTCACCTCATCTGTGAGATGAAGCTCCTCGTGACTACCACGGGTCAGGCAGATCACTCTCCCATCAGCTCGAGATCAGCAATCGCCTTTTTGATACTGTTTTCCTCCAGAGTGACACCACCTCTGTTCAAATTACTTCCACACCTGGTATCAGTGCATCAGACCTCTCCAAACAAATGCAAATCTGGTAACAAGTCTATTGTTGTCAGGATCATCCAACTCACCTCAAACCTCTACCATGCAGCTGTTGAGATTCCTGCATCCCTACAAGACTTTCTAGGCCCCTGTACTTGTACAGCAAGAACTTGATTTGGCTATTTCCTTAACTTTGTCACGTAAACAGAACAACAGTAATCCTGGGGCAAGGCCAAACTCCCAAAAGAAAGATATACAGTGCTCTCTCATGTAGATCAGAGCATACCGAAGCTACACCATTTCTTACACTGTAACCCAAAGCTATAATACTTAACCGTTTTCCTCCTTAGGAGCTTTGTTTAAGGTCACAGCCATGAACAGAAGCAGACCTGAGATCTGTTTCCCATCAGTGGAACATCCCAAAGTAGGGGGAAAAAAAAAAAAGATATGCTAGGAATTGGGCAAAGAGGAAGGAGCTCAACTTCTTACAGTTACTACATCCACATTCAGCTTGAACTGGTAAGAAGTCAGTGAGGTGGAAAGCACATCTATAGTGAGCCATGGAGCCACACATGAGCAACAACTACTCTTAACACATGGATTCCTGTCAAATGACACTTCATATTATTTGCTTTGTGTGCACTAAAAATTCACATCACTAGGAGCTGGACTGGAGTAGAGTTCATTCCTCTCAAAGAGTACCTCCAACCCCTTCAAGGAGGGCTGGTGACAACTCCAGTCCCCTGATCCTTCAAGCACTGTGCTACCTCTCACTGTTTCTTGGCACACCTCAGTTCCAAGCAGTCAGCTTTTATTCCAGCACCACAGCTTTACCCAGAGGATAATAGTCCCAGGCAATACAGCATCTGCCTCACAGTGGATTTACATATGCTGCAGATGAACGCCAAACCTAAGATCCTTTGAAATTGAAGGCAACTTCCAGGCACTCAGAGGAGGGGGATGAACAAGAAGCACCCAGGTAATGGTTATACAATCTTTTCAAGTGTTTTTTTTAAGATCCCTTGCAAGGGTGAGGGAGGAAATTGGTGCATGATCCATTCTACCCCCAGAAGGAGGGGAAAAAAAAAAGTTCAAGCCAAAAAATCTCCACAACAAGATGGTCAGCTCTACCAAACTGTAAAAAAACCCCAAACCACAACAGAACAAAACACAAAGCCAAAAAAAAAAAAAGCCACCGCAAAAAACAACGACCAAACCAAACCAAACACCCAACCCAAACAAAAAACCCAACCCAAACAAAAACCAACCAAAACTAAACCACAAACCCCCTAAACCAAAACCAAACCATCCCCCACAAACAAAACCCAAAATGCACTGCATTTCCCCTAAAATCTGACATCTTGAAAGCCTATGATTAAGCAAGCATCTCAGAAGAAAAACACTTTTTTTTGACAAGTGTGTGTCTATGATGGATGGGCAGGAAAACAAAAGCTTGGAGTTCAGGAACTAGAATACAAACTCAACTTCATGATTAGAAACTGCCACGGAAGTTGGCAATGGCATTTTAAGTATGGTTAGAGTAGCCTTGTCAAGACACTGCATTTATAAGTGCATGTACCTTCTCATAGTTGACTTGCAAGTAAGAAACAGAAGTTACTAGAGGAAGGAAAAGGCATTTATGCAATGTCTTTTCAGCTTACCTAGGTGACATTATACTCCTTGCTGTAATCCAGAGAAACACAATTACCTTATTAGATATTTAAAAGAAAAAAAACCCAAAACAACCCAAACCATCTTAGAACTTCACTGCTGACCCTCAAACTGAAATGAGAGCTCTTTGAAAATGTAACAATTTCTTGTGCCAGCAAGTTCATTAGTTATGACTCCCTCCCTTTCCTCAATACACATTAGCATCCATCTGGGAGGAAGAGTCTGTCCCATCCCCTTTCTCCAATTTCATCACCAGACACCATGTACCAAATGCGTTGCTAGTTCTAGGTCACCAACAAAGCACCATTCTTTGCTTACTGCAAAGAAGAGCTGCAAGTGTCCCTACAGTACATAAAACACCAACAGACCATGCACCGATACGATCACACGGAGAAGGCTGACACATGGATGCTCTCCTTTCAATAAAGATTCCCGTACAGAATCTCTTGTCACAGGCAGACTCCCATCAACAACAAAAACCTCAGAAAAAAACTATTTGAGCTCCACACGGCTGAACAGAGTGAAATGCCAAGTTGCTTCCCAACTGGAGGGATGCAGGAATCAGCAACAGTAGATAAAACTAGGCTAAAAGAGGGAAAAGCCACACCCCCACACATCAGCCTGAATACCCATTTATTTTAAAGTTATAATGCAATTATTACCCACCAACAAAGTCTTTCTTGTGGGGCAGAACCATAAAGAGAATCATTGTTCTAGTTGCAAACCCTTTTCCTGAAGGCTAAGTTTGTCAGTAGGCTGACCACACAAGCTGCTGTATAGTAGAAGGGAATAATCACTCTCCTGAGTGGCTGAAGTCTATTTTATAGTGGTACCAGACCACGGGCACTGGTTTCCCTCAGCACATCCTAAACTGCCACAAAGATGTAAATCAAGAACCAAAGGCAGCAGCAGCAGCTTCAGGAACTGCTGTGGCACATAGGAAGCGGTTATAGCTGCTTTAGAAGGCTTGCTTTTTTCAGTCTCAGAAAGAGCATCCTTCTAAAAACAATTTTAAAGGTAGAAAAATGTCTAACAACTGGGGAAGGAAGCACACACAAAAAAAGCCCACTACATCTTTACCAGTACCTCCAGCAGACTACTTCCACTGGCTTGCATACCCAGTGCCAGAGGCAGCAGCAGACACTGCCATAGGAGAGGAGTTCCCAGCCTGCAGTCCTGGTGGGCAGCACTTCTTCCAACACCAGCAGTGACAGCAGGGGATTGGGCAGGGACTGACTGGGTGACAAAAACACTCGTTTCTTTTCAGGGGAGTGTTGGCATCAAAGGCTGGGCACATTCTTCCAAGTAACCAGGGCCCACAGCTGATCTGCAGCAACACCTGTCCAGAAACAGCACATGCAGTTGCTTAACAGACTGTAAATGCAGTGCTGAACGGCAACACAAGTAAAAGAAGAAAAGCAGGCAACTGCCAACAAGTGTTTAACAAAGCAGGTCACTTGATACAGATTCAGTGCCTGGTTCCCCTGACCATGGATCGATTCAGAACTTCCTTCCACTCCCTGGACCATGAAAGGCCACTCTCCTCCACCCCCATCAGGTACCTAGAGTTCAGCAGAGTGAATTCCCTTCCTTGCCCCTGCCAGTGGCAAACATCTTAGTAGGGCAGTCAGCCTGAAGAGCCTTAAGAGCCCTTCAGCCCCTGTTGTGCAGTGACAGAATACTACAGCTTTAAGTGAGTGACGGAATGTTGACGCAAATAGGGAACTAGAATTCTCTGTCACACCTTTAGAAACCTTATTATATGCTCTCTGTCCCAGCTGCCATGGCATTTATTTCAGAGAGTATAAACATATTTTTCATGCTTTAGAGTTAAAAAGATACCACCAGTAAAGATGAGACAGACAGTCTCCAGCTATTGTCATGAGTAAAGACAACAGAACCCCTTAAATTTAGTGTGTGTACTTTTTGTAGCCTTCTATATAGCAATCACCATGCAAAGCAATACTTACATGAAGAACTAGTTCCAGTTTAGATAAACAGCAAGAAAAGAACCCCAACCAAAACATGCAATGACGTATAGTTGTACTAGATGCAGTAATTAAAACTCCAAGTTTAAAAAACAAATAAAGGCAAACATGAAGTCATCATCAAGTTTTCTGTTTTATTTAAGATTTTAGTTTTAATTCTGAAGAAAAGAGGTACATTTCCTTGGTTTTAGTTTTAGCGTCAGGTTATAACCATGTTTATTTATCTGTTTCGTTTTTCCTGTCTTTTCAATACTGCACAAACGTCCAGAAACTACAGGGTTAAGTAAAAGCTGCAGGCAGAGGAGGTCAGAGGTTGCTCCTGATGGTGATCATGTGGCCCCAATGCAGTGCTATCCCAAAGTGCCCTAATCAGGTGAATCTTTTTTCTTTTCAAAAAAAAAAAAAAAAAAGAGACTGACAGAGGAGACAAAGACTGAAGTAAATATCAGTCATGTTTCAGCTGCTTATATTATGTATACACTAGGTATTAAATCTGTGAATACTTTTAAAACATTAAAGTTTACTTTAAATCTAAAGCCAAAATTAAAGAAACATCTTATTCTCCCCTCTTTAAACCACTCTTTAGCAACATGCCAGTTACTCAAAGCTCTAAGTGTTTTGTCTTTCAACACACTTCAGGTTAAACTCTGACAGACACAGTAAAATCCCCTTCTCAAAAAAAAAAAAAAAAACCCAAAACAACCAACCCCCCCAAAAAACCCCAAAACAAAACAAAAAAACCCCAACCCAAAAAACCAACATAGCAATTTCCCTGTGTTGTGCCACACTGAATGCAAAATAAATGCTAGGGCACTGCTTGTCCCACATTCTTCAGTAACTTCATTTAAATTAAATACCTTTTTCATTTTTTCTGCATTTGATTCTGCATTGTATTTTTTCCTCTACTGCAGATCGACAGTTTTCCACTAGGCAGAAATACTCATGTGCAAAAGACATAAAACAATAATATTCTCCTTAAGCACTGAGACTGCATTTCGATTTCTCTCTCTGTGTCTCTCTTTTTTTTTTTTTTTCCCCTCTTCCTAGTTAGAAATTATTTCCAGCAGTGTATTTCAAACACTGGCTCAGCAGAAGCTTAACAAAAAGATATGGTCATGACCCTGTGATGGCATTGCATTTGGGGGGGGAGGTTTGATCAGGAACTGGATTCTTCAGAAAGAAAGATATGACAGGGAACAGTAGGTGGGCATGGGGAGGAGTCAGGGTGGGACACTTCCTGCATTTCTAACGTTTTGGGTTTTATTTTTCTTTTATTTTTCTTTTTTCTTTCTTTCCTAATGACGATCCAGTGCTGAGCTCTGTAGTAGATCTGTGGGGGTTTTACTGGGGGGTCTGAAGGCTGTCTGAAAGCCTGGAGGTGGGGAATGGAAGCTGGTGGGATTTGAAGGAGGAGAGTACGGATTCCAACTGGCTCTGTGCAGAGGGATCTGTGTGCCGAAGGGGTTACTGTGGTGCGTCTGTGATGGAGCTGCACTGGGGCCGTCCACCTCTGTGAGGGCCTGAAGAGATTTTAGCCAATGTGGAGGATTGTCATCTTGAAGGGTGTCTAAACTGTTTCCCGAGGAGGCTGGGATACCTATAAAGAGAAATAAAACAAAAAGAGGAATACAAGCAAGTCAGAGAAGCAGCAATAAGCTGAGCACGCAGGAGGTCAATTAAACCTAATAAAAAGCAACAGTGAGAAAACATGATTAGTTTGTACAATGTAATGCATTTTACATTAATTACTCTGCCTCCAAAACAGTTAACATCAAATCCAGACAGGAGAAAGTTCCCCCTCAGAGCACTTCATAAACCACGCATTTTTCTATCAAACATTCTGCTCAAGGACTGCATCCCCGACGATGTGACCTTACCACACCAAGCTACCAGTACACCGCATGCTTCACCTCCTACTCTGCCTGCCTGAATCATGCTTCAGCCTCTCTAACAGGGAAACACAACCAGACAGCCTTATAAAAGAGAGCTTTATAAACAAGTGGAGTACGTCCCTTTTTAAGCAACAAAGTCCAGTGAATGCCTTCAGTGCCTCAGGACCAGCGGCGCACATACCGGACACGCCATCCAGAAGAAGGGACACCTACATGACCCTATAGATAAGCGCTGATCCGCCTGACTGCCTGCAAAGGTCCTGGGCATGCACTGCAAAGGCCCGAGACACACTTTGTTATACCTAGCGGTTCCACACAAATTCCTGGACTCTTGAGGTTTTGTGGATGGAAGCTGGAAGAGACCACCGCATACTGACTTTTTTTTTTTCCAGATGTAAATCAGTTTGTGCCAAATACCCATTTGATGGTTTGCCAGCAGAGCTGAAGGAGTGAGAAACGGTTACCTGTGATGATTGCGGGGTCCATCCAGCTGCCAGGGCTGTCCCAATTCAGGCTGTCGGTGGTGGCAGTGTTGGACGTTGGTACACTGTGGTTGGCGTTGGAAGGGGAAGAAGCATTGGGCAGTCCACCAAAGTTGATGTTAATGTTCGGTAGAAGTGCCCTTAGCCCGTCCTGCCATTCCTTCATATTTAAACTCTCTACAGAACTGCTGTTGTCTGGGAGATTTACCAACAAAAAAAAAATGAAAGATAAAAAAATAAAAAGCTGAAGTTAGAAACAGATGTCCTTCTTTGGTGGTGTATGGGATTTTGTTTTTACTTTTTAAGCTAAGCATTTAATACTTTCCCTGTCCAAAAACTAGGGTCAGCGTTTATATGATTGATGAATTATTTAGGGGATGGCAGGTTTAAAACCAACTGAAAGGGAGTGGGAGAAAGATTTAACTCCTCCCCCAGTTCATATTTTCCCATTTTTTTTCAGTTAGGAGACTCAAATAATCAAGGGCACAGTGGCTCTTCCTTTATCACTGATAGGGGAAAACCTACCAGATCCTTTATGAGAATACCTCTTTTCCAAGCTGGATAACCCATTTCGGCTGCTTTATTAATGAGAAGCAGGCTTGAAAGGGTTGTTTTCTTTGAAGTATATTAAAATGAAGAAAGGCTAGGTAGGGCTTTGCAATGGAAACCGAACATGAGGAACCAAGGAGGTGGAGGACTATCACAAAAGTTGTTTGGTTTGTCATAGCTTGCTCATTCACAGCCCTACACATGTTCTTCCAAAGGAAATGGTAATTAGGTTCTCATGAAGTTGGAGGGAGTGCAATTTCCTCTTGCAGTTGAAGAACAGTAGTGAAAATTCTTTAGAAACCTTTCAGAATAATTCACGACACAGCAATGTCCTCAAAATTCTGGTAAGAAGCAAACCAGCTGGACACCAAACCAGTCAAGTCTCAACTATTTGCCTAAATGTTTCAACATGTATTGAAAAAAAGGTGAACAGGATTAACGTGGCTCTTAGCACTAGAGCAATCGTTGACTGAACACAAATGTTAAAGCACATTATCCAGAACAGACTGCCAGGTTCCACAATCCATCTCCAGCTTTAGGTATCTCAAAGCAAAACAAACCATACATGAGCATCCTAGTATTTATCAGCCAATACAGAAAGCCATCAATTAACTATTAACTTGTGGTCAAATATATTTGAAAAGGAGTTGGGTAGTACATTGGCAGTACGCTCTTTGTCAACAGCCTAGAATACAATTATTTTTAACTCTCTCTGCCTGTCCTAAATGAAGAAAGGACCGTGATGTCAATCAAGTGTTACAGTGAGATACTTTACATAATATTGGTACTTTCTCAACAAGGGAGGAGATTTAAGTCTTCATAGAAAATCAGACGGCATGACTAACTTGCAACTCTGCATGTTGGAGACTGAAGAAAACAGTCTCACTTGTCATCAAAACCTGCCTTGGCAATTTTTGTAAAGCTGAATGCTCAGAAAGAACTGATGTCTTGAGCAAGTACCTTTTTGAAAATAGAGGTGAAACAAGCAAGTTCTTGAAATCCTGTGCTTTCATGCAGAGCTTTCCTTTCCCAGATCAGAGGACAGGTGTTTTGTTTTTTTTTTTTTTTGAAAAAGCTTTATGTAGTATTCTGCTTCTGTGCAGACCTGCAGCAAGCAACTCCAGTCACAAATCACAGCAAGTCATACCTCAGTCTGTGTCAGCAACTGAACTTCAAATTACTGTGCAAATCTGCTATATCCAGTTTGCCTCTGGTGACTGTTGGAGCAATGCACTAATTTCTAACCCTAGGTATACCTAATGCAGCTCTTCTAGCTAAGCATCCATGTGCATGTATAAATGCCCCCACTGAACTGGATGGCAGCTGACACCTAGAACATCCATGGCAAAATAGACTGATACTGCACAGGGAGCCTGAACAGGAATAACAGTACAAGTGCAAAGAGTACATTGTGACAACCGTCCTCTGTGCCCTGGAAAGTCTGCAGAATACATCTGACCATAGACTCTGCAAAGTTTACGGTTGACTGCTGTCATCCCAGCTCATGGGTTGATGCTGGAGAATCACCCTTCCTTAGAATCATAGAAATGTGTGGGTTGGAAGGGACCTCTAGAGGTCATCTAGTTCAACCCCCCTGCTGAGGGCAGGGACATCCTCAACTAGAGCAGGTTGCTCAGAGCCTCCTCAAGCCTCACCTTGAATGTCTCCAGGGATGGGGCCTCAACCACCTCCCTGGGCAACCTGTTCCAGTGTTCTA
>JANIJG010026334.1:0-32343 GCA_024611175.1 Megaceryle torquata | reverse complement strand
TAGTGGGGATTGTTCTGGCCCAGGTGCAGGACCCTGCACTTGCTCTTGTTGAACCTCTTGAGGTTCACCTGGGCCCACCTCTCCAGCTTGTCTAGAGATTACAATTGTGACATACCTCCATGGGGAAGACAGACAACTCCTAAGCATTACCATAAACAAAGACAAGACAGCTCAAAAGTCAGGTAGCAGAAGTAAACCCAAATGCCTGGCATTTACTACATCTATCATGTTGCATCTAAGGATTAAAAACTTAAGTGATACAGAAGAAAAAACCAGCAGTAACACAACTGCAGCTCTATCTCAAGCAACCTCTGATCAGCTTTCATTAACATGTCAGCACCCAGATGCAATCAAGCCTTCAGCCATAGGTGTGACCATATGCACACACTGCATGCAGCAATGTGGTCTGTGGGCCCTGGTGTACAAGTCCCTTTGGGTGGAAAAAAGCAGGCTTATCAGTGATTTGTTCTGTGTTCATTTAGCACTGAGCTGCAGTACATACATCTGTCTTTCACTTCCATGTTAATTTCTCCTACTGTAAATCAAATCTACTTGTTCCCTCCAGAACTCCCACTTTTTTCTTTACAATACTAACACACACAATAAACAGTTTTAAACAATTTGCTAAGTTGTTATTTTCCACTATATTTGCTCACTGCTGGTTCCAACAACTTGTGCCAAGAAATGCAGCTCAGTTTAATTACTCACTTCTACTACAAGGCTAAAAGGACACACAAGATGCTTACTATGACCACACGCGAGTGAATATACTCACTGCGATACCTATGAGCTGGGGACCTCTAAGCTCGTTAGGATCTTAATCATGGACATTACCAACTCCCACCATGCCCTCAGAGCTCACACAAAAGAAAATAAACATATGCAGTAAACTACACACCTGCGAGGTGTCACCGAGGAATTCTAATTAAGACAAAGCCAGCAAGACACTTACAATAAATGCATTATGCTACCTTGGGCTAAGAAAATATACATATCTCTGTCATGTTACATTCTATTAAAAAAACCCAAAAGACATAATATGGCATACATAAGATTCCAGAAAGATAACAAGCAGTTGAGATACAAGACTTTCACAGAAGAAAAAAGGCTAACACTGTTCAGTGAGGACACAATTTGTGAGGCAGACACAGTGCACCACTGTTGTGCACCCTCTCTAACACAAAACAGAAGTAAGAAGAAACTGAGGAAGACTGTCCTTTTATCTCAACTATTAGTACAAAAGTCCACTTGGAATCACAGAAGCCAAGAGATGAAAGGCCTAAAAGGAGTCAGTATCTATAAAAAAACCCCCTGTATTATCTGCTAGCAATAAGGAAGTTTATTTAATAAAATCTTGTGCTCCCGGGTGCAAAAGTGACAAAGCAGAGAATTCCAACAGGTTTTGTCTCCCAGACAGCTGGGTTTGTGGGGCTGAAAGGCAGGCTATGACAAAAACACTGCCCTCTGACACCAAAGAAAAAGCAAGCAATGCATTTCTCAGGTGTCCATAACAAGGTTTTCCAGCTTGGCCAACAACAGCAGAGTAAAAAAACCAAACCCAAACATAACCAAAGTTTCACAGCTTGGTCAGACTCCCAGCCTCTAAGGAGAAATGTTGCAATTAAATTGTTCTTGTAATACAGGATCTGGGAAGGGATTAAAATGCATTACAGTGTTAAAGTAGCCAGGATCACTAGAGAACGCAAAGCTTCACAACACTCCCCGTGCTGCCCTCCAAGACTACAGTTACTGGCTATCATTGGTACAATGCTTGGTTAGAAAAATTCATTATGCGACCCAAGCACTTGAGCCATCTCCAGGCACCATGCAGCAACACCCAAACCAAACAGTTCAATCAGCTTGTCTTTGCTGGAGTCTGACAAGTTTTAAACAAGAGCAGAAGTGAAAGTGCAAGCCCACCCAGAGGCAGCAGTTAAGTTCCTCAGGTGGTGTTAAGTATCTTCAGACAAAACAACTACTCATCCCTGAGCTCTTCTGTCATTCTTGTTAATGAAGTTCACACATCACCACGAAGTACTGTAGTTAAAAATGTGAAAAAGTTCTCTCAGTTAACACAGATGTATTAAAAGGGGCATTTGCCTATTATCTTTCCCAGCTTCTAAACTTAATTGGTTGGAGTAATTTTTTGACTAGCTACCAGACTTCTCAGTTGAACATTGTAACCTAGGGGCATGAGAACCAACACAGTTGTTTCCCTCTATCATGGGAGTGGAAATACTGTCTCCTTCCATTGCCTCATCCTAATTTAAAGCAGTATGTCCACCAATAACAGGAAAACATAGAAAGGTTAAAATCCAGCTGACTGCAATGGAAAGATTTTACACACCAAGTTAAATTGGAGATTCCTCCTTCCACGCTCCAGCTTTGTCTGAGAGAATAACCCAGTGAAGTGTTGCTGAAAGCACCACTATTCACATGAAAAATAGCCCCAAATACACATCCTGAACTCCAGCCTTCCCTTCACATGCATCTCATAATCCTATCTGGTCTAGTGGAAACTTGCATTTACAGAGGCTAACAGATCCTGCAGCTCTAGCACTGCACCATTCCACTTGTCTGAGGTAGTATGCCGACATGAAAGAAAAGTATTTATATGTAAAATTTTCAAAGTCAACCACTGACTTAAAGCAAGCAAGGGGTATTAAAAACCCCCAAGAGTAATAGCTTGGAATATAATCTTGGTAGAGCGAGAAATACAGAGCCTGATTTTCTGTCAATTGTGTAAAACCATTATATATATTTATGCCAAGAGTCTTAAAAACTCTAGTCCTGCTGAAAAGCAAGCAGTCCCACAAACCTAAGTTGCAATTATTTATTTCTAAAAACTCATTAAGCCATGTGTGTGACCAATGCATACAATAGTGCTAAAGAAAAGCTTCAAATAAGCAATTCAGAGGAAAACCATGATAACCATAAACCATAAAAGTAAACTTATTTGCAATGTCACATACCTGACCACATAAAGTAGCAACAAAAGGAATGAAGAGGCTATCATGGTAATAGCATGGCTATTTCAATGACCTGCCTGTCAGAAGGCTCTTCTGAAATCTTCAAGGACACTGTCCAGAAACAGTTAAATTGTGAAGCTTTGGCAAGATAACCAGAATGACTTTTTTTTTTTTTAAACCTGGACCAAAAAGGAGGGGGAGGAAAAAAAAAGAAACAGGAAAGTGTTCACCAGAAATCTTTCAACTTAAAAACAAATGGGACTGCCAGAAAAGCATACCCTTTGCAGTGATATCCTCGTCAGACCCAGCCCATGCTTTGTGTTATGATTTTCACAGAAACCAGATAGCCTGTTCTTTCTGTGAAACAGCCCATTACCCTATTCCAAGAAGAGATTGGGGCTTCTCTATTTTAATCTCAAAATGACTTTTCACTATTGGTGGTCCTATCTTGCAAAGAAGTTGTCCAGTATTTCACTCTGAGGTAAGAAGAAGAGGAGAGGATGGTTTGCCACACCCTAAAATTAAATTATGCCCATCACAGTAGATAAACTCAAAAGCCTTTCATCTAAAACTTATATACTTAGCATCACCAAAACAGTTACAATAAAAACTGTACCCATGTCACTTAAATATGAATAACAAGCTTGTTTGCTCATGGAATTTTTAAAACCATGAGTAAAATCCAAGTTGAAGTGCTATGGTCTGAAGGACTGTGCTCTCAGACCTCACTGATTCTGTGAATCTAGGATTTCTAGGAATCCCAGAATACTTAGATGAAACAAAGAAGTTTCATCCATTCACAAAGCCTGAGAACATCACTGTCCGGTTAAAGATTTCAACAGCAGCTCTGCCCATCAGGATTACCAGTAGCCACTTCACATTAGGGAGATATTGCATGACAAGAGCACTAGAAGATGAAGCTATTTCAAGACTATATTTAAAAGCCTCCCTGATATTCTCTACAGACATGAAGCAACTTTGCAATACACAAACCCAGCTTTCTAAGTCTCTTTCCACAGTGCAGATTTCAAATGAAAGTCAAATGAAGGTTGCGAGCTCTTAAGAGCTGGGGAAACAGAAGCATACATTCATACACACACGTGTGCATGTACATACACATACCTACGAAACTGGTTTCAGTAGTCAGGACACACCAGTCTCCCTTAGCTTTAAAATAAGGCAAGTAAAGCTGCTTTTATCTCAATTCCACATTGACTTCCATGGTTATATTAATTCTGTATGTACCTATTTTAAAAGATAGCCAGGTAAATAAATTATAAAAAGCACTATTTTTCTATTTAAAAGAAATCAAGTGCAACTTAATATGCCAGTAGATCAAACTATCAAGTAGAAGAAGAATATATTGAATTTTCAAGTACACACTTCAAAGGGGAAAGTAAGTTTTCTAAATTTTCCTTTCTGATTAAGATCTGACAGTACAACCTTTAAGCCTTCTGTGACCAAGTAAGAGTCAGAAAATCTAATTTACTTTCAGGGGAAATCCCTTCTACAGTATCAGTGAGGGGACAGCTCATCTTACATATTCAATAGGAAGATTCATATGTGGTTGTATGTACAGTGTCAGAATTTTAATAAGTTTAAGAACAGCAATTTTATATTAAGCATTCTAGTGAGTTCTTGCCATTGACTTATACGTACCATGGCTTAAAAGACCCAATCTAACACTAACAATAGCAGCCAATTTTAAGCTCTAAGTAAATTTCAATCTGAGATTCTAACTTGCTGTGAAACACATCCTTGACTTCCTATGTTTCCCCACTATCCCATCATTTTATTACTTACTTTTTAAGCATTTATTGCTAGAATTAATGCTAGTCAACTGTGGGACTTCAATCAAGTGGAGGTCCACTGTCCTGCATAAAAGAAATATATTCTGTAATGTGTTCACCTTACTCAACAAATAACCCCTTTTTCATGTTGTCTGACAAGACACTTCTCATCCAAAAAAAAAAAGACCCTATAAGAAAATAATATTTATCAGTTGCGAGAACTTAAACATAAACTGAGCACACAAAGATGTAAGATACTGAAATGAGGAAACAGACACCTGAATCCTACACACCGAAGTTTGATTACAAAGCTCAGAAATACATGCAATCCCATTCACCTGAGAAAAAGTTCATTTTAACCTAAATATAGCTGCTGCTTGCTTACTCTTAGACCCTGCATCAGGGTCCAATCTCACCAAGTTACCTTATATGTCAATAAAATCCACTTTGACCTCAAATGAAAATCCTGTTTGTACAAGGGTACTTGTGGGTACATGCACAGATATATGCATAAAAGCAAGAGATATGGAATTTGCCCTATGGTCAATGTAATAGTTAAAACTGACAAAGAAAAAAAATCGTATCTTCAAATCTATAGAAATAATTAGCAAGAACCCATCTAGCTCTTAAAGTTCTTGATTCTAGAAGTACCCAACCAATCCTCTGACCCAAGGTTGTAAGACCAGCATTACCACAGTGAATGTATACTCAGGGAGAATTAAAAATATAATTTCTCAATCTGCAACAAACAATTAAGGGTATTGTATATTTGTAGATACTTAAGTAATTATGGGGGAAGATTAGATAAACTGCAAGAAAGCTGATAAGAAAAACAAACCTTGTATGACATGAAATTCATTCTGATTACTAAATACTGTCTTCCACTAGAGGTGACCCAGTTTTTAAATACGTAGAGTTTTTAAAAAAATAATTGCTTTGGGAACAAGTTGGAAGTTCAAATCAAGCTGCAATATAGAAGGGACCAAGAGATGGGAAAGGATTGGAAAGGTCAGTCTGGTGGGTTTTTTTCCCTCCCCCTCCTCAAATGTGATTTGGTATTGCTGGGAGGAGAAACATTTTTTGTAAAGCTGCTCTTTCAGTCACTGATATCACTTCATGATACTTCATTTAAGCTCCTCTCCCACTACAATTTTAAGAAAGATTGACTGTATTTGCCCCTTTCTCAATGGTTCCAGTTGGTGTATTTCAAAGTATGTTTAACACAGAAAGCCTATGAACTGTCTATGCTTTTTGCTAAAATTTGCTAGATCTGCTAAAAAATGCTATCAGTCATAATTGATATTTTGTGAGATGGACTTGAAGCCAAAGTTCCAAGTCCATGGCCAAGGCACAGCCTCTTGGTAGACACTGATACTAACAGGTGGCACTGCCAGGTGTACGAATTTCCAGTCTTTAAAGGTAGAATGCCAGGTCTTTAACATCCCTTAGACAGTTATGTCTATTACCTTGTGCTAGTGGTTTACTGTATATTTTGAAGTGTCAGTTTGTATTTTAGAAAAGCATCCAAGAGAACACAGCACCCTGAGGCTAAGCATCTGCCTGCTAGAGGAGGGAGAAGACACATGCTACACCAGCCAGAGAAGCTGTCTCTTACACTACTGCAGAGCCATCCTGAGATCTTGTGGGTTACCTGTGAAAGGAAGCAGCTTTTCTAGCTTTTGGTGAACCAGCCCTAACAAGGAAGGGAAAAGTTCATGTTCTATAAGCAATAAATGCAGTCTTCCGTTCCTAAAACACAGGCAAAGACCCAACATTTTTTGCAACTGAAGCTCATTTGGTGAGTACTATATGTTGTATGTACTATAGACACCAGCCATCAGGAAATTTGATGTGAAATACCTCCCATGTGCTTGTTTCAGTTTCTGGGGAAGGGTTACCCAAAGCTGTCAGGAATGACAGCCCAGAATGCAAACTGGGTCAGCCACTCAGGCTACCTATCTCAGCCAACACTACATTTATTTCTAGTCCAGCAGTGTTAATGTGATTTGTCAATCCTCTGATGTATTCAGCCAAGAGAAGTTAGAGTTTTTTTGTTTTTTTTTTTTTTTTAGTCACATTTTCTTCTTCTGAAATATTACACATTTAAAAATAGGCATCTTACTACTGGAAAAAGTAGGATGCCCATTTTTCACTGCCATCCCTAATAATTTTACAACCAAAGATTTTCAGACATTCATAAGAGCTTAAAACCAAGCTTCTAGAGATGAGGGCAAAAATATTTATATATTAAGCTTTATTTGGAACAGTATCTCCCATACAATCATAAGAAAAAATTCCACAGGGTTTTAAAAACAGGTTCAATAT
Source organism: Megaceryle torquata (assembly GCA_024611175.1). Taxonomy (NCBI): domain Eukaryota; kingdom Metazoa; phylum Chordata; class Aves; order Coraciiformes; family Cerylidae; genus Megaceryle; species Megaceryle torquata. Next base: position 25,259 of record JANIJG010026334.1, on the reverse strand, counting down.
CAGGACGGAAAAAGCCCTGGGAGGAAAGGGTGGGTGTGCAAGATGAGATTTTGGGACAGATGGAGAAGTAGCAGGACTTAAAGGACAGGTGCTATGGATGAAGTTCTCTTGGACATGGTGACAAGATTACACTAAGACAAGCAGGCCTGAGTGGTAAACGTAGAAAGTGTACGGAGGGTTCAGGGACAAGAGACCAAATGTAGGACAAGGAATATCCACAGCAGATTTTAGACAGTGTGACTTCAATCTTGACATTTATTTTAATTTTTAGAAATTAATCCAAAAATCTCCTTTCCGTTTACTTTAAATGTAGCAGCACCACTCTGAGTGCATAAAGAAAAAAAAAAAAAGGGAAAAACAAACACAAAACCACACACACCAAAAAAACCCAACAAAAACACCATAAACAAAAAACCCAACCACCTCCAGAGCAATAGAAGTAAGCAAGCCAAAAGTTTATTTTTTAAATCGAATTTGTTCCATATTGTGCTGAACACTTGACCTCCTCATCAGTGAAACAGAAATGGGTAATGAGGGCAAATAAAAGGAGATTGAATTTCAGGGGTGGGGAATACATACACTCAAAGACAAAGCACCTTCTTAAGAAGGTGGGAGGCCTGACAAGCTCCATGGAAAGAAACAGGATGCAGCAGGCTTAAGGACTGATGAGAACAAAATACTCAGTGGCAAATGCTGCACTAAGAACAGCCATCTTTGCTGAGGAAAACAGAACACACAGGGTCTATGCAAGGGTCAGTAAAAACGATACTGGAAACAGCTGAGAGTCATTTACAAACAGTACTTTACATTTTACAATTTCAAAGCAGAATTCATGCCTTTATTTTCAAATGAAGAGTGACTTTAATATCAAGGTAACACATCCACTTCTAAGAGGATCTTCTCTGCATTCTGTAAAGATACAAGCCTTAGAGGTAGCACACATGCAACCACAATTAATACTTGTATCAAACAAGATTCCGTAGATTTCCTGTTTTCAATATTTATACCTAATCAAAGACTTTAGCTATAGGCAGCCATAGCTCTAACCAGGGGCACAGAAAAAACAATGTGCAGCTGCCATGCTTTCTGCTCAGCTGCTGTCAGAAAGTCCAGTGTCAAGGAAGACAAGTATACAAGTAGGCTTCTTTAGAGTATTAGGACAGAAAATTAATTGACTAATGTATCACAATGTTAAGAATAAAGCCATCAATACTTAAAACTGGGATTGCATCTTTCACATATAGTCAAGTCAGGAGGAAAAGTGTAGCAAAATGCTCTTTCATCCACAGCATCCAAATAAAGGGATATGGGGCAGCACTGTTTAAGTCACACTGCCTGTTCCTAGGGTATGGGATTAAATGCTTTTTGTACACAGCACTGGATAATTTAAAGTTTTACAACCTGCTGAATTCAACAGCCACAGCAGAGGCCAGACCCTCTTTTGTCAAGGCACAGTAAAACCCCTGAAAGTCCCCAAATTATTATCCTGAAACCACAGAAAAGTATCAGCTGCTATGCTGCAGATTTTATTTGGTTCCACAACTGTATAAAACAAACCATGTTTGACAGATCAACTATGAAAAATCAACCCAGAGAGGAGAGACAATCCAAAGAAAGTGTATGCCCTAAATGGAAATAAGGTTCTATTTTGAGAAAATACCAAGTCAGACAAAGACTCTTAATTTTTAAAGCAGAACACATCAATACCAGTTCTGGTATCTGACCCTTCCCTGTGGTCTAAAAGTTTTTTAAACAATATGATCATAGCCGACATACAGGGGTCTCCCCTTCTTTTACTGAAGTGTTGTCCGAAAGGTAGCATTATGGAAGAAATTATTTGATGTTCAAGACCAGCTTAATAGCTGGGGGCACGGAGACCAAAAAAAAGTGGGAGAGGATGCAACACCAGAAGTTGTACAGATATGGAAGAGCTCATGACTTAAGTCAGAAGTTAGACCTTAAAATACTCTCCACTGCTTTGCCCTCTCTGTTACCAGCTATTACTTCACAAAAACCTAAATGCAGAAAAATCAAAAACATGCATGCTATTCAGTGTCTTCATAAAGAATGCAACACCACTACCACAAATACTGCTGGATGGCCCACAAATTTAATAGAACTGTCTACCTATTTGTCTGCATTACTGTCTACATATTTATGTCTCAATCTCATCTTTAAACATACATAATTCTATCAATTAGACTGTGCACATTCAAGAAATATAAGCCACAAGATCAAAACAAAAATGTCTTGAGAGAACAAAATTTTGAGTTGTCAATTATATTCAACTACAGAGACTTAAGACATTCAAGCCCCGTTGTTTTGAAGTCTCAGGAGCAGTTTACAGAAGTCTACTGCAATCTCCACATGAGTGGGCTTCATGGCTAAAATAACTTAGTGGATTTTACAGTGGTTATGTTCAAGGACAACAGGTAAACCATTTTTCTTCTGCCCTAATCAGGGTTCAATTCTTCATGCTTTCTGTCTCTGCCCATTTGCCATTTCCTCTATCCTAGATTACTAATATATACATGATAAATATAAATTGCTTGTCTGTATTCAAGAAGAACTTGGACAATGATCTGAAATGTATGGTTTAATTTTAAGGCTACCCTGTGTGGAGTCAGTAGCTGGACTCTATGATCCTTGTGGGTCTCTTCTAACTTAAGGGGTTTCAATGATTCATGTGTGTAGAATATACACACGATATTGAGTAGCATTACTATTGGAAGAGTTAAAATTTAAAACTGCCTCATTATTACTGAGCTGGTAAGTTCTTACAATTAAGTTTTTTCTCATTTGGAATTATGTTCAGGATAACAATGAAATCAATAAATGAAATAACAGTTTGTGTTTCAAAATGGCAGGTACTTCATCTTACACAGAACTGACAGGAAAGGTGGACTAACCATTTACAACTTTTTCCTCATACTTTTAACTGCATGAATTTGTTCATATGCTTTTCCTAAAAAGGAATATAAAATCAATAACTACCAACCACTCAGTAAACTCAAGAAATAGAACTATACATTTTTATTTTCCCATTATTAATATGCAAGCATCTCATTTTATAGGCACCTGTCTCAAAACACTCTGTTAATCTGAGACCTAGTTTATGATCTAATACCGTACCTATTATTTTAGAACACACCACTGGGCAGTAGGGTAGCAAAGATTAGTGTATTAGCTATCAAAGAGTTTCCTGTTATCCTAAAGTAACATAAAGGCACACACTCACCCATGTTGCTGTCAGTGGATCTTTCTTTTATATTCTCTGCAGAATAAGGGATAGCTACTGTCCTATATTCTTAAAACAGCTTGCACACAATCTAGGGTAAGATTGCTTTTAGCAACAACCATTCTGTCCATGAATAAGAAATCCATGAAATATTACATAGTCAATCATTTAATCCATCCCACACCAGAGAAGAGCAACAAGCCTAAATTGTCCTTTACAATGAGAACGTGTAACATTTGCTACAGTTTGCAAAATCATACAGTGGGAGAAAGAAAAAAAAAGTTTAGGAATTAATCAATCAAAAAGTTCATTTAAATATGGGCTGGGGACAGATTTATACCTGAAGAACATGACACATTTCAAACATATGCATAATGAAATAACGAAGTCAATCATGTGTCATCCTGTCATTTCACTAGAAACTGGAGAATTAGTTCAATAAATACTTTCTCTGAGAAAGAGGCTACCAAATTCCATATAGAAATTATTTTAAAATGAGAGTTTAAAAAGAATTAATAAAGGTAGTCACTGCCCGCATCCCTCCATTTAAATCTGGTGCGCATCAAAAACCAGCCCTACCTGGAGCTGCCGGGTTATGAATACAGCACAGCTCTCAGTCTCAACTAAACAAAAGGTAGCTTCATAACATTACATTTAACATGTCACACATAAGCATTTCAAACTCATGTGAATACTAATGCCTACCTCGAAGCAGCAGTAGTTTAACAAATACAATTTTCTTCATAGAAGCTTCCAAACCACAAATACACTTAGTAAAATGAACTAAAATTGGATTTAGGAAGCCTAGAAAAATATACTAGATTCATATAAATTTATAAAAGGTTTTTAGATCTGCTTGGTTTCTCATTAATGAAATTGAAAAGTTGAAAAGGGTTGATTAAATACAGCAGGCAAATGCATAGAATAAAGGAATAGAATTTTTGTTGGGTTTTTTTTTGGTTGGTTGCTTTTTTTCTTGGTGCATGCATGGGGTTTGTTTTTGTTTTTAATGAGTAGTCCAGTATTATCTGCTTTAGGACTTCATAGTACTGTAAAAAAAAAAACCAAACAAACCTGTGATGGAAAACCTTAGGAAACATGCAACTTGAACAGCATTTGAGAGTCTCTGCCAGAACACAGAAGGAAGTCCCACCTGCACTAGATTACTTTTGCTGTTATATCTGAAATACAGCTGATTTGATGCAATTTTTCTAGTACACCTTAATACAGGCTAACAAAAGCACTAAGAAAAAGGGAGCTTCAGGTATACAACTAATCTCTCCATACTGCTACACGGGTATTTTGATACACACTGCCCTTCTAGCAAGTCAGCTAGAGTCTGTTATAAAGCTCTGTAATAAAGCCACACCAACATGATTTCTCTGTACTTGTTGACCACTTTTCCCCCCAAACCCTACCAGACAACTATATCTGTAAATCACAGGAAAATTCTATGATTATATACCTGTTACTAACAGATAAAGAGCAAACAAGGAACAGGAGTTACTCTTTCAAAAAGAATGCAAAAGGAACTTGTTGAGAGACCTGTACACTAGATAGGTATTTGAAAAAAAAAAAAACAAACAGAATAATCAATAAATTGGAAACTATTAAGTCAATACACAAGAGAGGTAAGAGGGCATCTCCTGACTTTCAAATTATTTGTACTTATGAACCTGTTAGATTACCAAAGAAAATCCTAGGCACTCAATACCACATGAATAATAGAAATCCACAACCCAGCAAACAAAACCAAAACTATCTTTGAGACTACAGCTGATTTTTGACTACAGGAAAAGAAAAAGGAGTCATCTGTGTTTGTGCAAATGATTTTTTTTTCAAGATATATCAAAGCAGACGGATCAGCTGAGAAGTGTTTGCACTGCAGCAACTGCTACTATCTGTCAGCCAGGAAACTAATGATGTTTTCTCTAACAAGAGATTAAGACCAACTCAAAGGAACTTTCCATAGAGACTACCACAGATGTTTAGTTTGCTTTTAATGCAGTATCTGCCAAAAATATTTTAAGATTAATTGATCCTAGCAGTTGCACACAAAAAAGGATATACTTAAATATCAACTTGGCTGCCTTAAAACATATGGGGGAAGTACATGGCACAGGCTGTGCATCAGTCAGCACCACACAAGTGACTCTTCAGAAGTCACAAGGACTTCCACAAAGAGGTCCACTTCCAAACTGCCAAAGCCAATTAAAGCAATGCAGTTTAAAGAATCAAACTGTACTACAAATAGATCTTTTTCAACTTCAGTGCTTTTTTTTCCTGTGTTCGTTCCCTACTCCCCTGGATTTTCCTAGTCTCCCTAGTCTGAACGGACTTGTTACTGGCCTCTTGAAGTAGGAATTTTTAGAACCGAGTGGTAAAAATCAAAACTTAATGTCTTGCATTGTTCCTGGAAGTTCTATGTAGTTTAGGGGAAAGTGAGCAGCTAAAAACTTTGCCAGTGCCAGTATAAAGAGTTTTGAACACTGGTATTTGTAGTCTGGACCAAAAGTTTATACAATGAATCAGCCTCACTGCCTACATCAGTACAGCTGATTCAACAAGCCTTTAAAGAGGACAAAGTCCTGGGAAGTAACAGCCAAAGTTAGCTTTTGTACTAGAGCATCAAAAGCAATGACTACTTCTCAATCACTTTTTTGTGTAGCTAGTACTTCCCAAAATCCATGAAAAGAAAACAGCACTGACAACATCTCAAGAAGCAGTTTTCTCCATTTCAAGGCTACAAAGAGCTTACAGAGACTTTCTACCTGCAGTTCATTATACACTAAATACATTTCCCCCCCCCCCCCCTACCCCATTAGGAAAAGAAAACCTGTTAGGGTCATGCTAAATTGGAAGCATGGAAGAGCTTCAAACTCCAGAAGTGATTTTTTTAATCAAGACAATTATTATTACAAATTACCTCCTTAGTGGTAACGTTTGTTACAAGAGCCTATCAATCCATTCAGGACAGCTTGAACCGGCCTAACTGCACATTTATTTTCTTCCAACAACACAACCCTCACAATCAGGATGAATCCTCTTACACACATTGCGAGCATCCATTCAGTGAAAGATTAGCATAATATTAAGGCCATCTGAAGTATAGAAATGAACAGCACTGAATGCTTTATTGTGCAGCCATTTGGTTATGCACAAGAGGGAACAACCCAGCCAAGACATCTGGCACAAATTACCATCATTACAATTTTTTTTTGCACAATTTTAAGAACTCTGGTCAGCACCTGCATGTCAACGTGGAAGTTGCAACACTCTTCCAAGGTCTATTCTCAAGGAAAGCCAGTCTGGCAAAGACTGAAGAACCAAATACCAGTCTGCTTTGGCACAATATTAAGTGGGAACAGAATACTCCACCTTCCTTATAAAGCTCAATATTACAAGGCTAAACATCCAGATACATACATTAAAAAAAGTGCTTATTTCAAACAATATTCCTCCTTCTGTTCATAAACCTAGTATGACAGTCAACAGATACTACTTTACCACTTGTAGCTGGCTATTCCCTTGTCCTGTCCTGGCTCAGAGAAGCAGAAAGCATGAATTAAGTCATATTCACGGCTGCCCTAATTCACCTACCTGATATAGGGATCCCTCCCAGACCTGTGCTGTGTTGTGGTGCGATATTCAAGTCCAAGAAATTACTATTTGAGGTGGGATTTGCTGTGTGGTTCAAGTGCATGATGCTATTGCGTGGGAAGGCCATCCAAGGATAGCGAGCCGCTTGGCCTGGAAAACTGAAGGAGTTGTAAACTGCTCGATGCTGTTGAAACTGTGGGAACCTCTGTGGCATGACTGGAAAGGTGCTACTGAGAGAGTTGGCATTTGTGGGTGCAGCAGGATGCAGGAATCCAGAGCCTGGCCCTTTGGCAGTTGTAGTGTGTGGGGTAGGGTTCTGAAGAGATGTGGGTGAGAGGGAAGGTTGGTCTTGGACTGACAGTTCCTTCTCAATCAGGTCTGCTAAGGCTTTGCGGGTGATGTCGAAGGGGTCAAACCCTAAGTCGTCCTCTTGCTGTTTGGAGGAACCAAACCCAAAAGCCGCTTGCCAGTCTGTGGAGGAGGATACTGGTATAGTTTCTGTCAGAGATGAGAAGATTTAGAACAAGAATGAGTAACTAACTATCCATACAAAAAATTCAGTCTCATTGTATCTGAACCTTTGTTAAGAGTTATTTTTCATATAATACTACCTTACACATTCTACAAAGACATTTTTTTCACCAGCTCAGAATGCCATTTTCAGATCAAACTGTCATAGATTTCTACTTACGCTGAAGTGGTAGAACTAGTAAATAGTATTACACTGCAGAATTGCTCTGTTCCTGAACTACATAAAAGCCTTGTTAAATAATTATGTTCATTAATAGCACCGACTAGAAAGAAACCAATAAATATTTGCTTAGAACATTCTTTACACCTGTATTACTTCATGAAAGTGTGACCAAGCAGAGTTTAATTAAGGTTGCTATTCAGTATTTTGCTTTCAGTATTAATGCTGCAATTCAGCTCTGCTGTGCAAGAAAGGCAGGAAGGAGATGTTCCCTCTCAGAGAGAGAACCTCTGAGCAATACTAAACAAAACAACTCCCACTGTAACATTATGAAGAAAAACAAGCCAAATTCTTGAGTAGATACCTTGATAAAACAAGAGGAAATATGAAACTGCATTACAAGATATTGTTAAATATTTTGAAGCCTTTTAAAGTATTATCAGAACTTCCCTGTATTTTCAATTGCTACACCATTATACTGTTCACGTTCCTAATTCAGGTTCAGTAAATGCTGGGTCTAGTTTCACAGTATTTTTCCTCAATAATGGTACTAATGCAAGCTGATGAGTACAAGGTAATAACACTCGCAACATTAACTCCCTCTGCTGGTAGGAAACCTGGTCAGCTGCCTTCAGCATTTAAAATTAAGCTCAGTATCCTCTCAAAAATCTACACTTCTATTTTCACTCTAAAATCCATAATAGAGTAGCTACAGTGACAAAAAAACCCCGTACTTAGTATTCTTAAATAGCCACTATACTTTTTATATTAATAATGAAACAAATAAGATCTCTACTACCTGGAAATTGTCTCTCACCGCTACTTAAACCTCACAAAATCAGTGTGTATAGTAACTTGGCAGCAGGTAGTTTCCATGGTAGTAAATATTGTTTACAAACAGGGTTATAACATCCACAAGTCCAATAAACATCAAAAGACAACTAGTCAACTGTGTCCTAAAGAATAATTTACATTCTATTTATTACTGATATTGCTTCATTTAATTTTCTAGCAACTTCCTCAGATTTATAATTTGAGAGCCCTTCAATACTGTTAACCATTCCCAAGACTGTATAAATACACCTAAAATAAGGCTTCATTCATATGCAGTGGTATTTCATAGGAAAGTACTTGGAAAATACAGGTATCTTTCAGTGGTTGCAATTAACCATATTTTTATTTTTTCTGAATGTATATAATCTCACTTCAGATAAAGAAAGACTAGGCACCATCAGAAAACTATGCAGGATACTAAAGAAATTCCTGAAGTCTACTGCACAGCTTCTGATGTTAGAATTATGTATTATACCAGATCATTACACCAACATATACTGACATCACATATTACCCCCCCCTCAATAAAAACCTGTAATATTAAGCATATGTGTGACATCCTGTTATTTAGACAGACACATGGCTAAGAAAAACTAAAATAAGCACTCTGATAATTTAGCCATGCAGCTGGAAACTCTAAAGTTTCTTTTAGAAGAAACTCTTACGTCAGTGCTTAATTTGTAGTTAAGCAACAAATTTTTAATCATTTGTGAAGGGAGGAAAACCAGTATGGAGCCAGTACTAGAGGTCTTGGTTCTACACTGTTTCATACACAGGTTACAGAAGCAAGCAATACCCAGCCATGCACCCCATGTACATACCTGATGTGAAGAGGCTCTGTGGTTCTGGTGCTGTGGGCCAGTCATTTGAAGTCTGTGGAGAGCTGGGGAATGGAGGAAGCCCACTAGGGATGGGGTTAGGGTGTCGAAAGTTGTCAGAGAAGAGCGACTGTGATTCTGTTACAGCCCCTTCAAAAGGGGACCGTGCACTGTGATTAGATGAACTGATGGGTATAACTGGATTGGGTTTTGTTAAACCAGGTGGTGGTGAAGGTGTGTCACTATTTGTTATCTACAGGCAAGAGAGGAAGAGAAACAATTAGGACAAGTGTTCATATATGAAATATTCTTCACTAATACAGCTGAAAAGTTTCATAGAAACAATTGGCTGCAATTAGGTTACTTAATATGTAGGTCAGTAAAAAGTTAAACAAACAAAAAAAATCAACTTAGCAGTACCATTTTCCACTTTTGTTTAAAGTCACAATACACTTCGGAAAGCACTATTTTCTCCAAGTACAAGTTGCACCAAGCTCTTCAACTCAGTTCTTACTTTCACAGCATTTATCTTTAAGTCTTACCTGCTGGGAGCTGTCACCATTTCCTATACTGAGGGAATCTGAAGGTTTGTCGATAGGGCTGCAAAAGTGGGAGGGGAAAGAGACAGTAAGATACTCAAAGTACTTAACGGGGAAAATCAACATTTGATTTCATAGTGGTAGAAAAGCCTTGAAATAAAGACAAAGCAAAATTAATTAGGAGGAAGTAAATAGAAAAAAAAGTCCACTTAGAGACTTCTTCTCTTTAATCATAAGCATTACAGTCATTTGTCATATACTGTAACACCTCTTCCCACCACTCTCCACTCTGTTGACTGCCCTGTTAAGAAATAAAAGGAAAGTTTTGTGTGTTCACAGAAACTCTGTCATTCAAAACAACACAACCAGGACTCTTGTACTACAGCAGTATTCTGTAGTAGCCAGTTCCATCTATGCTACTACTGCAGAGAAACTTTGGGAACAGATTTGTTTTCCAGATACTTAAATTGTCAGTTCCCATACAAGTCAAATCCTGAATAAATCTGGGGAAAGATAAAAAAAAATAAGTATTTAGTGCCAGTGGCAAATTAAGCTTCCCACCAGCCTTCAAGCTTAATATAGCAGAAACTAGTTCCAAGGTAAGAAAACTGAGTTTTGAGATATAAGAAGGGGAAAAACACAGGAAAAGACATAGCATAAAGAACTGCCAACAAAGAGGATAAAAGATAAGATACAGCACAAAACCACCTCAAAGCTATTCACCAAGAATTAACATGACTTGGCTGAAATGGCACATCTCAGGATGCAAGATTCTGATGGGCATATGTTAGTTGCCTTAATTATGCTAAATACCACACTAATGAAACAGTGTTAGTTCAAGTTCAGATTAAAATCTCTGCTTTACAAATTCAAGGTCCTTTCATTTTTGTCTACCTACAAGATTCACGCTGCACGGCCAAAAACACCGGTCCTACAAACAAGGACCGGAACTAAGAACGTGAATTTGAGTTCCATTAAGAGGCCAGAATGTGATACAACCAAATTACAGGCATGATATTTGCACAAGACAAAAATATATATAGCAATTATTTTAACTGTGTGCAGACTTCAGATTCTAGCTACACCTTTTTTTCCCCAAACACCCGTTGCTGCTGCAAAGTTTAAATAGTGCAGAGCCACATACCAAGGTCAGAAATTCTTAAGATTGCTTCCCCTTATATTTGTTCTGCAATCCCCAGAATAACTTGCATCAAAAGCCAGCAGAATTACTTCTCTAAGGAAACTGTATGAGTAATCCATCAATAAAAACATTTTTTTGTGCAAAAGAACAGAGTCAGTATCTCAAAAAGATAACTGAAGCTGAAGTATTTATGACTATAAAAGAAAAATTTAAGAATATACTTCCAAACTAGCATTACTCCAGTGAAGATTTACAAATATGTTCTACTTAGTGGTCAAACAGAAAAACTTTTTTCATGCTGTTTGGAACAAAATGCCTTGGGTTATTTCTGAATACCTACAGTATAGAAGTTTGCTGTGGACTCCTCATTACACAATCACTACAGTCAGAGAGCTGATATTCCAGCCAAATTATTTTCACAAAGCTGCTGACAGAAAGTCACAATGCTGCAGCTTAGAAAGCTATGTGTAAGAGAACCTTTAATGATAATCTAAGTGCTGAAAGTGTTTATTACCCTTGAACCTACCTAAGAAGCCTTTAAGACAGGATTCTAGCCTTCAGGAATGAACAAGATTCATTATCTACTGGCTACAGTATTTTTATGCACATTTAGTACATTCTTCTCAGAAAAAATAAGGAACCTGCATGTCATTACTGAGATGCAACCACAGGATCTCTGGTCACACCTCAGTGGGACTCCTAGTAAGCCTCACAAGAAGCTACTTTTTTCCCACAGCACTTGCAGTATTAATAAATTGGTTCAATATTGACTTAAAACGGAGATAGCTAACTAATTGACAAAACCACTTCTTGAAGTATTAGGGCTTGCCTTGTTATTTTCCTATCCAACCTCTGAATAAACCCAACAGGTATTAGCATAAAACCCAAAAGAATGCAACTACAGACTACTACTGGAACTGCAAGTGATGCTTATGACAGGACACCAGTTCTATTCAAGAAGGGCACCAAAAGAGGAAAGAAACATTGGTTAGCAATAAGAAGTTACTGCAGACAGATGAGTTACTTCCTCTGCAAAGAAGTCTCTGCTGCCCTGCTGACCCTGTTACTGAGTGACAATCCAGACACCCTTACCTCTGCAGTTGTGTTTCTAGAACACACCACTCTCAAGAGATGACAGATATTCAACCCTAATATTCAGCTTCCTTCTGTTGAAACTTTTCCAAGAGACAAGCTTCCTGAGGTATAGCAACTACTGTGTTACTTTTGTGGAAGCTTCTGTACAGAAATGATGGGCTAAGCTCTGTGGATTCTTTGGTTATTCAGCTCCCCTCAAACCTTACATGGAAGTGTACCATCGCTTACTAACTTCATGTTAAGGGTCTCCTGCACAATCTGCCAATCAGTCTTTTTGACATGGGCTAGGCTAAGCCCAGCTTTTTGTGACCTGATCAGGATTTGAATCCATCTCTCCAACTAGAGAGAGAGAGACTGGAGAATCATTCCCTCCACAGTAATCAGTGAGAGAGAAAGCAAGCTATCTGAAGTATAAAAGGCAGCACAATTACCCGAAATCTGAGTCTGCACCATCTGGAGTCATGTGTTCTGGGTCTGTGCCATTTTCTAATATAGGAGGCGTTTTCCTGTGTTCCATTGTTAAACCGTTGGCTGATTTACTTGAACTCTGTAATGATGGCCAGGCATCTTTGTTATTACTGTTGGGTCTGGAAAAAGGCAAGAGTAAAAAAAAAAAGAAAAAAAAAAAAGAGTTCAAGTTATGAAGAAAGTGTTTTTAAAAATTTAAGCACAGGGGAAATGAATCCTTGTGCCAGACAATCCATAAGAATAGAATTATCTGGATAATATTTCTCAGATTTTAAATGATGACGACTAAAAAAAAGAATTACTGGGGTAGGGAGGGGAGAGAGAAGCCTGGGGGGGAATTCTGTTTTCTTCACAGAATAGATAGCTGCTCTGCCAACGTTTAATTCCAAACTTGTCCATTTGGGTGAAATGTGGAAAAAAAAAAAACAAAACAAAAGCAAAACAGAATAAAAAAAACCAAACAAATCCATCAGTAGCTTCAAGTATCCAGACCTACACACGCCTCATGTAGAATTATTTGCTTTATCCCATAAGTATTTGTAAGTTCTGTAAATCATGAACTGAATCTTTTTGGGTTTTGTTGCTGGTTTTGTTTGTTTGGGGTTTTCTGTGTGTGTGTTTTTGTTTTGTTTTTAATTAAATGGTTTATATTGCAGGCCTATCAAGCCTGGCCTCAACAGATGATGTTTATTGTGTTAGTTTGTGGTTTATGCCTACACAAGAGTCCACAGCTTTACCAACAAACTGTGAGACCAGTCAGACCAACATAGTGTTCATTCAAGTTACTGCTCCTTTCATTTCTAGTTTAAAGCCATAACTACTTCCCTTTTATGAAAGTAACATAAAATTTTATTTCAGAGTACACATCAGATCTGAAAGAAGTTCAAGAGAGGATTCAAAGCCCAAGTTTTTGCTGAAAATAGTTAAATTTAATACAAATTGAAGTGAGCTGGAATGTCATCTATAACAGAATGTATTCAAATACAGTATCATTCACTAACCCTACAATCTTCCTATAAAAAGATTTGCCTTTGTGTTCTCTGGTTCTTTAACTTTAGCTTTTTATTTGCTTTGATTAGGAGGCTGGTTTTAGTGTCCAAGTGCTGTCATAATAAGGAACAAGCTTTAGAAAAAAAAAATTTAACACATACTGATGTTCTTTTTACAGGATCCAACTTTATATCTCTAAGTCAAATTAATAAATTCAGTTAGAATCTGGAAATTCCTGTAGTTGCTTATAGCAACACAAGTGTTTCCTACTCCTGCTCAGATAAAAATGGTTTTACTAGCTACCCTTAAATCTCAGTATTTTAAGATTTGCTGTTCTACCTCCACCTCTTCTCATATACTTTTACAGTATGTACACAGATGAGAGCCACAACCCAACAGACAGACCTCATCTTCACTTTGTACACATGTGGAATAAGTTAGAGATAGCAAGTTGATCTGATATTGAACATCAAAAAATGACATCTCTTCAGCACAATGTCACTTAGTATTTTCACCCTTACAAGAGGGAGCTGTAATCTATATAAAACAAGACGTCCAATCCATTAACAGTTTTATTTTAAATATCAGAACATGTCTGCTGCAGTGCAAAGCCATCTCTATTCCAAAACTAACTTTAAAATGTCAGAGTTAAGCCAGTTTTGCATCTAAGGAGAAAGGTAAAGAAAAAGAAATTGTTTTGTGTTTCAGGATGGGTTTTTGTGCATGCGTGTTTTAAGTTAAGAGCTACATCCTTCTCAAAGGCTGTTCTCTAAACACCAGCAAATGTTTAATAAGTGTTTTCACTTCTAGAATAAGAAAGCATTCATTTCAGTTCTTTAGGAAAAGGTCAGCAGGGAAAAAAAAAAAAAGCCTTTGACTGGTTTTAAATGTGGAACCTACCACTAACTGATAGTTATGATGAATTCCCTTGTAAGCGACATATCAAGAGATTATTTTAACATTTGCCTTCAGCAGCAAGAAAACAAGGTCTGCAAATAAGACTTTCCAACTTAGAACACAACTGTCAAAAAACATTTATGCACAGTTTAAGAAACTGTTTTCTACTAATGGATATCTGTAATTAAGCATCTACTAGTTAGAACTCGACTTTTGTGCAATTCCAGAGCAAAACAGAAACCCTGCACTCCAGAAACACAAGAACTACCACAAAGTTGTCAGAAGCTCTGACATGTTGCCAGAAATACTAATGTTCTATCAGTAAATCAGACAAAAATGAGAACTCAATTGGGCAGAAAGCTGTGAAGGTGAACAACTCGTGTTCACTAGTTCACAGGCTACATTTTTGTTCTGATTAGATGGGACTTGAAGATCAACACTTCAAAATGCCATCTGCAAGAATGTAATTTGTAACCCAAAAGGTGGTGTCTAGCCATTAGCAAAGAACAGAATCACACTATGATGACACTGTTCAGCTGACAAGAGAAATCAGGTCCAAGACCACTTGTTGCCTTAGAGTAACATGCCATTATTTCCATGAGTGCCAAGTGTTAGCACCACAGACTGCTCAAGCTCCAATTCATAATTGCTTTCTGAAGGCTTAAAAGTTTGCTGCAGTCCCAGATAAAGCATTCTTTCCTCACTGGTATCATATGATTTGCTGGGATCTAATTAGGTTTAATCTTAAGATTAGTTCAGAGTTTGAACATAAAGCAATCAATACCCAAATGCAGGAAGATGTATATTTGCTTTACTCACTGCACTCTACCTTCCAAGTCAATACTGAACCAGTGCCAGGAAGTAAGAAGTAGCATAGTCCCTAAGAAAAGATCCAACTGGAGGTCCTGACCACTTGCAGTCAAAGAGCGTATGACACTTTCTCCAGAAGTTAAATAATCCCAGTACACCATCTGGGACACCAGTATTTAACCAGGAATGATATTCTGTTTATTCAGGCTCCATTGCTAATATTTTACATACAGCACCCGCTTTCTTGAACTGTTGTGCAGCAATGTTGCCAGTTGCAAAGTATTGTCTGAAAAATTCAGTAGTGGATAAATTAGCACACAACATAAACCTTGATTACAAGGCATAGGTGTGTAAGAAATGCTGTCTTACATCCCACCCTGCCTATGTCATTATGAAAATCCTACAAAAAGAAGTGGAGGAAATAGTTGATAGCTTTTATTTCTTTATCTTAAATAGGATATTTCAGTGGATAATTCACATAAGGACTGATGAGCACAGACTTTCATTTCTCTTTGTATGACTATGTACTTGTATGGACAAATATTTTCATAACTTACTGAACTACTTCAACAGAACACTATTTTAACAAGCAGTATTAAGTGATATCTACAATTACAACATAGTGGGAAAAAAAATCACCTAAGTTTACTAAATGAAAGAAATATATCTTATACTCACATCCTGTGAATTCTTACACAAAAGAAGCTGGTTTTTTTTTTTTCTTTCAATTTCCAAGTTCCTTACACCTAATGTAAGAACTGCACTATAAATACTGATGTAAAAAACACAATAAACACTTAGACTATACAG
Source organism: Megaceryle torquata (assembly GCA_024611175.1). NCBI lineage: Eukaryota > Metazoa > Chordata > Aves > Coraciiformes > Cerylidae > Megaceryle > Megaceryle torquata. The sequence goes on along the minus strand of JANIJG010026334.1, from coordinate 9,328 downwards.
TGTCCAGTTGTGACAGACTGCATTCATCTCAACACATACCAAGAAAGCTGACATCTGGTCTTTAAGTATGTGTTTATGCAAATACAAATTACAAAGTCTCCTTTCAGACTAATACCTTGTTTTGAACTGGTGATCCAAAGGCACACAGCAGAAAAATATTTCTTTGCTATGCAAGATTCACACTTACTTTGTATTAGAAAAAAATATGTTGCATATGTCTCTGCACAGACAAAAGAGATTTCAGAGTTTATCATGTAACAGCCACTAAAAGGAGCAGGCAACTTAGGGGATGAAACAGAAGTAAGAAAGTTTTCTTTGGGAATAACTGGAAAGAAAGCGTATCCAGGCAGTCCAGCATCAGTACTTACGCATCGTACCTCTGCAGTGCTGTCACTTTGTTCTTGTTCTTGTCAACTGTACCCGTAGATAACTGGAGAAAGTTGGGGTTTAGTTTGTATAATTCTTGCAGTAGTTTTTGTTCATATTCCTGGTGCTTACCCGCCTAAAAAACCAAAACAAAACAAATGAAAACAAATGAAAACAAACAAAACCAAAAAGCCTCACAATGAATAAATATTGGTTTAATATATTCTTATAGCTATATAAAAAAAAATATAAATATATCTATGTGCATCTCAAAGCTTAGTAGTTGCGCTTTAACAACTTCACAGGTCACTCTTGACTGAAACCCAAAACAGTGGTTACCAATCTCATAGACCTGATCTTAACGAATCTACAGCTTGCCCACAAATCACTTAAGATGTATTTACCAATTTATATTTTGAGACTTCTAAAGCAAAAAAAAAAGTTACCACCTTATTAGAGCTTACTCTTCGGTTCTAATCAAGAGCTTCACAATATACCTTCTAAATCACAAACAGCTAAATCTTCAAGGCAGTCGGCATTTGATATACCATCTTCTGAAAAGTTTGATGAAGTCTCTTAAACCAAGACTTCAAAACAGAATATCAGCTTAATAAATACATTGAGTGTTAACTCTCATGTGACAGGGAGCATATTCTGAGCAATAACTAATTATTTTTAACATCATTCCTTTTAATAACTGAACAATTTAAATATTCTTTAATCTGATTAAGAACAATTTCTTGCTTTCAGATATAGAGGCCCAATCCAACTGCAGAATACTGAATCTGGTGAATGAAGGAAAAGTATTTTTCAGTCTAGCTCATATTAATATTCTGGTGCTAAATATTTCAAGTAAAACCAGAAAGATCTATCCCCCCTATCATTTAAGACAACATCTGAAACAAATTCAAGATGAGCACTCCCATTTTTTTGTAGGTTGTTATACCAACCTAAAAATTACTATTTGCAAGTTAAGTGTTGTAACAAGTTGAATCAAGATAGAAAATGGAACAGTGAATTTGAAGTTATCAGTAGCTTTTATCTAGAGTTTCCAGATACTGAGACATGTCCTTCAACAAAGGAAACAAGTGCTAAGATTTATGGACAGGCCTTCTGAAACTTAAGTCTGTAACACATATGTTATTATCCATCTTCAGCGCTAATGAAAAGCTCTCATACTACTTGTACACCTAAAAATTAACATTTGTACATAACATAATTCACTCCCTTTATATAGATTTTTGTTGGAACAGGAATGGATTTGATGTGCAGGCAATGTGGACATCCTTCTAAAAATATTACAACCCAAAATAAATTTATTACTTAAAAATTTGAGGCATATTTAACAAAATTCAAAAAGCAGTACTACTGAGAATCTAAATTCCCTTGTGAGCTCCTTTAGAAGGGCAACTGCATATTCCATCTGAAGACTCCCAGTCAGTCAAACACTAGAAGTATCTCCATTTTTTTTCTACTTAATTCTCCCATTCTCTGTTACTGATTGGTTCTTAACATTTCTTTCCCAATACAGTCAAGCTACACAATCCTCAAAAAAAAGGGCACTGAAGCATCTGGTGTATGTATCATCTTACCCAACTTTGTCACTATCTACACCCAAGCTACTACCTACAGCAGAAAAATAAGTGTGTTTCTAGAGTGCTGGTTCTCTTAAATGCAACCTTTGAGAACCACTGAACTCTGGAAATGCTTCTTTCACCATGCACTATGACAAGAATATAAACAACTAGCTCCCATGCTTAGATCTGCACAGCAAACATTAAGCAGCTAAGAAGCCACCTCCCTGGGTATCTCATCTTGCTTAAGACCTCAGTGGCACAAGATTGAACATCATGGCCAAGAATATCAGGCCACTCCCAAGCCCATTTACCTGACACACAAATGTAAAAAAGAAACAAGATTGAAATACTATATAGGAGCTTGAAGCAACTGTGCTTTATTTATAACAAGAAATCCAGAAGCCAAACTTAGCATCTCCAACCTCCCTTTCCCAAGTTTTCAGTTTCACTTTCAGAGACTTCAAGTTCTGCTAATTCTTTTCAATTTTTCAGAATGTTTGGCTCTATTAACAATTACTGAACCTACAATTCAAGTTCATCCATTGCCAATTTTTTTTAATTATTATTTTTTTAAATTTATTTAAATAGAGACTCAAAGTCTGTGACAATGAACAATCAATCAAGTGGACCTGTAAATTCAGTGGTCCCAACCCAAACTCCAGAAAGCTGGTGCACTGAAAACACAATAGACTTTTCAATAGTTGTGTAATTTCTAATGATTTCCAAGAAAGCAACATGAAATCAAGAAAAAAGTAAGAAGGAACAAAAAAAGAAGATTCATTTAAGGTCAACCAAGATCAAGCATAATCTACTCAAGACTTCTGAAAGAACTCATATGTGAAATTGAATTCCTGGCCAAGGTACATAGCATATCAATTTTAACTGGCAGTTAGGCCAGAGGACTGAGATTGCCATTGCCTACAAAAAGGACTGTAGAAAAAATCCTGTTAACCACAGACTGCTAAATTGAACATTTGTCCCTTCTAAGATCATAAAATAATTCTTAATTAAAAAAAACAAACCAAAACAAAAAAACTAAGAATCTGGAAGTTCATGGATAAACAATCTGCTGGAAATTAATTGGAACATCTACTATAAAGGGGAATCTTGATGGAATTTCATGATACTGTCAATAAGCATAAATAAAGAGGAGACAGCATATTTTTTTTAGAAGCCTTTGATAATGTTTCATACCAGAAGTTACTTACGAAGCGGCCTTGGGATAGAGTAAAGGTTCTTGGGGGATTGAAGTTGGTTTAAAGGATAGAAAGGCAAGAGTGCAGAAGAAAGCGATGATGACTGGCATCAGTCTTATGCAACACCAACAGCATGGCGGAGAAAAAAAGTGAAAACCCAGATCTTTGCTGACAATACAAAGCACTCTGGGTAGTAAACTGCCATGCTAATAATGAGGAACTCCAAAAGAACCCCAGAGAACTTGGCAAACAGACAAAAAGGTGAAAAATAAGCTTCACCAGAGACACGTTAGGTAACACACCATGGGAAAAGTAGCCTATATCATCCTAACACTGTAATGATCTGTGAACTGACTCTTACAGCTCAGTTAACAGTAAGTGAAGTTAGTGCCAACAGACCTAACATTAGCTTAATTATACACTGGCAACCAAAACCAAAAAAAAACTGTGCTGGGCATCAGCTCACATATCACACTATATGTAAAACATTCAGGACACCTGTATGAAACTTTGCTTCTTGACATCATGAGTATGATGCATCTAAACCTCTGCATCTCAAGGAAGACACAGAAGGTATAGAGAAGGGCAACGCAAATCATCCCAGCAAGGGAGAAGGTGCTTTACAAAATGTTTAAAAGCCCCAAAACTGCATTATTTGTAGAGAAGAAAGAGAAAGGTAAGATCAAGTTTTACAAAATCACATAGGCAATGGATAAGGTAAATAAAGGCTTTGTTTTCAGCTGGTACTACAATGCTAAGATTAGGTGACACAACAAAATGAACTGGACACCAATTCAACAGGGGCAAAAGAAAGCACTTTACACAACAGCTGGTGAACTTCTGGGACTTGCTTCTACAAAAGGCTACAGGATTCACAGTATCAACAGGTTGAAAATGGATTAAATTCATGGTGGCCAGCTCTATAAAGAACTAAAAAGCTTAGACAAGAACATACCACCAAACAGGCATAACATAACAGATCTAGGTGGTGGGAGAATTACAGGAAGGTGGCCTGTTGTCCTTGAATTTTACCTCCTATTGCTGTTATCTGTGACAAAAATATATACTACAGGGATGATTCATTTGAACCAGCATGTTACTATTTTATGAAAACATAGCTGAAATACTCCAAAATAACTGCTAATTTATGGAAAAAATGTATAACAGATATGGACATACCACTTTATTTTCTGGTTTACATCAGCTTAACACATGAAACACTACTTGTACATTTGTGCTAGCACTACGGGGTGGGGACCACCCGCTTCACGGACAGACCACATGCAAAAGTTACAGCATGGACACAAGGCTGGCATACTTCAGATCAAGTTTAAAAGCTTTACCATACCTCATGTAAAGGAACAGACCTAGACCTAAGGGACCTCAGAATGCACCACCTTTGAAGAAGCTATCTATTTACTTGCTTCCCTACTAAGTATTTTGATTGCTGAGATAGTAAAAAAAAAATAAAAAAATCTCTCTGCATAGGTATTTATGCTCTATTACTGTTACCCTTTCCAAATGGGTTCTACAGTCTTCACCAGTTAATAGGGATATCAGAAATCAGATAGCATGGTCAAATCACACTACAGGAGTTAAGCCACGTGTCCTGGTTTGAGTGAGAACAGAACTAATTCTGTTCAGTAATTTTACTTTTCAGCTCAGTTCTTCTAACTAACTGCACTGTCTGAAGTCAGCAGCCTGTTTTCCCAGACAGTGCCTGCTGCCAGCAGTGATAACACCCCATGTTTAGAGTTACTACCAAGGATTGGTGTGCAGACCAAGGCCACTGCTGGATCTCATGTACCACATTGGGGGTGCAGGAAAGTGAAAGGCTGCACCTGCAGGGAGGGGCGGACAGGGGAGGTGACCCCAAACTGACCAACAAGGGATTCCAGCCCATATACGTCATATTCGGGATAAAGCAGAGGGATCTGGAGGGTCTGTAGCTTGCTCGCTCACTCATTCTCTGGGGGCTTCCAGGGTTCTTTTCCGCTCTTGGACTGCTTCGCTTGGCTCAGGTCCTCTTTTGGTTCCTTCCTCAGAGCATCCAAGGAGGACTCTGTTCTGCCTTCGATCCCAATTGGTGTGTTCCTGAATCCAGTACCAGAATCCAGCTCCTGAACACAGCTCCTGTCTGCTATGGAGCCCAGGCTGGGACTCCCCCATTGTCTGCTCCACAGCACCAGTGGTGACAGCGATGCAATTACCATCAGGGCGGTTGGGTTCGATACTGGTTTTGTATATATTTGTACATATTCTAATTTTATTATTATTTTCATTTTCATTAAAGCTGTTCAAGCTTCCTTTTCTAATCGCTGTCTCTCTCCCTTATCCCCTTTCTCTTCCCCTTTGGGGTGGGAGGGGGGCTAAAAGAGTGTCTGTTGTTGATCTAAGGGGCCACCCTGACCCTAAACTGTGACACCATGATAACTGGCCACAAACACAAAGCCTACAGGAAAACCCAGATCTGCACTAATTTCTGTTACAGACGTTTAAAATAACACATTACACCTTGCATTAGTATCAAAAATTGGGAAGAAAATTAACCACAGGTTGAGTTCTTTTGACTCCTGGACTCTCAGTTTTTAAAAGCAGCATGCAATGAAAAAATGGAACTCACTGTTCACTTTCATATCCAATTGGTTAATCACCTTTTGGATTTCAAAATTCATGTCTGCCACAACATTCAGCAAAAGGATATATTATACACAAATTAGATTAAGTTATATTCAGTAAAATACATACGCATCATGTGGCATTACACTTACCTGCATTTCCTCTTTTGTGAAACTGGCTGCTTCATCTCCCAGCTCATGTAGATACATGCAGTCTGGTTTTGGACACTGCATATTTTTTAGAAAATAACTGCAATATTTTGTTGTACCTAACGATGCCTAAAGAAAAAAAAAAGATTACTTAAGTACTGGAGATTAAGAATGTTTTTTGCAGTATAAGAAAACAAATGCAGCTGTATTTGAAAACACAAACAAATCTACCTTCCCAAGATTTGAAGTTGCATCGTAATGCATTTTTTTCATGCAGATGAAGACCATTCATAAGAAACTATATACTTTGAGATTAGATAATTAGGATGTATTTCTATTTTCATCCACTTTAAACAAACATCAAAACAAGAGCCTCAGTAAATATCTGTATTTATAGTCATAAGAAGCCAAATAAGTAGTTATGAGTTTGCATTATATGAGACTGGTTAATGTTTTCAGGCAGGGTCAGGAAATGAGTATTAACCAGATGATTTTCTATAGCCACCAATTTGGCCAAGTCAGCCAGAATACCTGTTTACAAAGATACCAAAAGAGGCAGGGAGCTTTTGAGAGGTGTGATGTTTGGACTACAGAAATGCTCTGTAAAAGCAAATAATCAGGTTTTTACACTGTGCTATTAAGCTATACAGGGGAAAAAAAAAGCAACCGTGGGAAGGGGAAGATGGCCCTTGTCTTAAAGTTTTATGAAGTTATGTGCTAACTCCCTAAAACATTATCTGCTGGAAGGTCACCAAACTTCCATGTTGTGATTAATGCTACGAAAACAGGTCAAAGCGCAGTACTCATTTTTGTTCATCAACACAAGCCTATCCATACAGATAAAATTTTAGACTACGCACTGATATTCGTGTCCCTGCCGCACACGCGTATTTATTAGTGTCACTGGCACACGCAACTTTTATTTATGCAAAAATATTACCACCTTAAGTGTTCTGCCGTCTACCACCACATTATTGACACACTGTATAGCTCTGAGAGCATCTTCTGACCGGATGTAGGTTACATATGCACTGGCACTTGGACCCTAGAAAGAAAATATACCACATTTTAGTTATTATTTATTTACTATCCCCCCCCAAGAGATCTGAACATTAAGCTACCTCCTTATCAGCTCATTACATAAGCAGGTGTATTCATGGCTAGTGGTTTTAAACAGGAAAACTGACAAAAAAGGCAGAATTCATAAAAATTTAGATGTGATGCATAAACAATGGGGAAAAGAAGAAATGCATCAAAACATTGCGAAAAAGTTCTAAAAATACATAAAGGTATTTTATCCCTGAAATGCAGATAAACAAATAAATGCCACACTGCTGCTTCTCTGAAGGTCCTTATGTCTTCCAGTTTTTAACCTCTCTACACTGTGTCTTGTATCCAGCTTTGAGAATCTGGACAATGTCTCAGTAACATAACAGTAATAAGATTTTTGCAATGCTGTATTTTTTTTTTCCTGTTCTACTTCTTTAACCTATTGCTTAATCTGAAATAAGGAACCCCAGATTCACTCTGAACACATGTATTTTCTCACAGGAGCACACAAAATCACAAGGGCATCTGACTTACCTGTGAGCCTGCGTATGATGTGCTGTTATTAATGACAACTTTATGTATTTTACCAAATTTCCCAAAATATTCTGGTCGTTTCAAAACCTACAAAAAAAAGTGAAAGTGGTATACTGGAAAGGTAATTCATACGGGCTGTACTTACTCCTCTTTATAAACATGCAACAAAAGCCATTAACTAAGAAAAAAACCAGGTCTCTTGTAGAAAGAATGTAGATGTTCTCCAATGTAAACCATTGTTACTTGCAATACAAAGTGCAATTGCCACTGCAAAAAGAACTTAAATGAGGGATATTCCACATTTTATGTTGTATTTTAAAAATGTGTTTTGGTACTTAGATTACCCAAACCTTCCCCCAGCAAGATACCTCCCATTAAGCATGAAGTGTTCCCCTATTTATCTATTTTGTAATTTGAGGAAAAAATTAAAACACATTCAATCCAGTTTTAAAATAAAATAGCCACCTTAAACTTGCATTCAGATAGATTAAGCAGCTAGGAACATAATGCTGAATCCTGACTCACTCACCCCACTTCAAAGAGAAACTAATTAGTGTAAGATTGCCTCAAGTTTTCAGAAGACCACGCTAAGTACAGGAAGATATGTGATACTTCCCAGGAGAAAAAACCCCAAACGTTTCAAAATCAACATCATGCTGAAATGAATGAGCACATATCACATCCCTGAACAAAAATGAAAAAAAAAAAAAAAACCAGAAAAAAACCACACCAAAACCCAAACACCACACAAACAAACAACACACACACACAAAAACCCCAACCAAAACACAACCAACCCACAACATTAAAATACTCTTGCCCTTCCCTGCATCACTTAGTAATAACATACTATTAAGGGATCCTGTGCAAAGCAGAAACATCTCCAGCATACTAAGCAACTCTGGTAAGTTACCTGTGTGACAACAGAACTGGCAATATATCTGACACATTTGGTACCAAAAGCCTTTCTTATTCTATCCCTGTGATGGAAGGAGGCGCAGAAGCACTGACTACTCAGACTGAAGGTAGATAAAGCAAGGGTATTTGTAGTTCTAGACAACCTGGAGATTAAAAGGGAAGATTTGCTTCTCCAGCTCCATCTTCACATTAACACTGGATAGTACAAATAAACTGTACTGATCCAAGAGCTCCTCCACCTAACTGCCTCCTCTCCCTTCTAAAGGGATCATCAAGATCTTCAAAATCTAACAGCATTAACCACATCTGTAATGTCCTGTAGAACTACAGGGCTCACTGTATAGACAAGCATTCACTCACTGGTCTCTTCTGACTGCTCTTCACTTAATCTGCACTCTCTTTAAAGATCCTACACCCACTCTTGGGCATCATTCCAGAAGAGACTGACAATCCTGAAGAAACTTCCACTTGAATTAAGTGTCTTGCAGATTATACTCCTGATAAGATATGGCAACATGGCCTTCACGATTTTCACAAAAGCATGTCAACAGAAGTGGATCCACCTGTACTCTATTATAAGCCAGAGATCTATTTCCAGAAACAGCAGATAGCAGCCAATCTCCCCTGCCAAATTATCTTTATTTGTGCAGGAGTCTTTTGCTTGCTTAAGCAGAAAAAACTTGAACTGAGTATCTTGGATACCTTTTTTTTTTTTTTAAGCCCATCTCTTTCAGGCCAGGTTTCTCGGAAATCAAGTTCTCAGTGTTATATATATTTAGTAAATGCACGTTATCTTCTGGTATGTCAGTGAGAATACTGATACCACCAAACCTAGTAACACTTCCCCCTCCCCCCCCCCCCACCCCACCAAAACTCATACCCCAACAACATCCACATTTATGTTCTTCAGTTATAGAAA